>JAVSCE010001493.1:0-35805 GCA_032199065.1 Smutsia gigantea | reverse complement strand
GGTATTGCCTCGGCATCTGAAAAACAGACAGCAACATTTTTAAGGACTGAGTTGATTGCTGACCCAACAGGACTTGTTCAAAACTGGAAACCTCTGACTGAATTCCTTGACTATGCAGTTTCTCTGGAATCATGATAAAACCACAGATCTTTTTTTAGATTTGTAAGAGCCTAAGTGGATAAGGTAACATCTAAGGTGATTAAATCCTCACCTGTAGTATTTCAGGACAATTCTATGAATTCTTTATACTAGGACAGGTCAGATAATTCATTGATTTGCCCTTATCTTTACATGATTTCCTGCCCAGAACCATAAGAAGCATTATTTTGTAATATAAGGGTTTCTGTTGTTAATTTTATGATCCATAAGATCATTTTTTCTTAAAATAGCCTGTTTCTAAAAAGTTTTAGGTTTTCTCTTTGTGAAGGATGGGTAAAATTAATGATTTAAGTAATCTGGTAGCTAAAAGCTAATCTGATTGTCAAAAAAAAAGTATTTACTTAAGCCTTTGTATGTAGTGAATTGAGGTCACGTACTATTTATTGAATGGAATGGCAAATCGAGTATGGGCATCAAGAAAACGAGTTGATTTTTCTGTCTTTGCAGAAAAAGAGATTTCTCTTCCTTACATCAAAATGATTTCCTTTCCTTACATCAGAATCAAGGAGTAGGATAGGCGTTTGTAAGTTCCCTTCAAGTTCTGATATTCACTGATTAATTCTAAGATGAAAGAATGCTCAGAAACTAGGATCTATCATGAACAGAGGAGCAGGTCATAAAGGCACAAAAAAATGCTTAAATTTTAAGATTATTGAACATTGAAGAGGAAAGAAGTGAAGCAATATAGTGAAGCAGAGAAATACAGTGAAATATATAGAAAAATACACACAGAAATAGAGTGAAGCAACCCTTGGCTCTGAAATGAGGCAGACTCTGATTTGATTCTCAGCTATCACATTTTTAGTTACACAATTTGGGGTAAATTACTCAGCCTTGAAGCCCTGATTTCTGCATCTGAAATTGGGAATAGTAATAACACAGTTTATTGAGAAGATTAAATGAGATAGTTCATATAAAAAGCTAGCACAGTGCTTGGAATATTGTAAATAATACATACTCAGGTAAAAATAAAGAGGGGTTTAGTTTGTCATAAACACATGCATATTTGTCTGTCCATTATTCCTTTCTTTGGGGAGGAGGCTTCCTCATTTGGTGTGGCTGATGTGAGGTTGTTCTTTCCCCAACACAGAGCTTCAGGTATGGCAGATGACTCAGGCCCAGACTAAGTGCGCTTTACCCACTTAGCTACCTAATGGTCCAGGAATAAGATGTGCCTGCACTAGGTCAATCGGGTCTTTATAGGAGTTTTGTGAAGTTCCCTCTTCCCCTGAGATCCTGAGATTTAAGGATAACATAAATTTAGAGCTGCCCACGGCCATCCTGGGGAAACAGGGAGAGAGCTACCTAGAATGAAGCCAACACTGAGCAACACGGAGGCAAGAGGTAGAGAAAAAGAGACACGCTCTGATGCCATGGTTCTACTTTGAGCCAAAGAGCGTCAGAAGCTAGGTCCACCAGGGATTATCATGTGCCAGGATAATCAGTTCCCTGTGTAAGCACATTGGATTGAGGTTCTGTCACTTACAACCAAGGAACTATGACTAGAGAGACAGATCTACAATTACGAAAATCTATCAAGTGATTATAATAACAGAGGTGGTCATTTGCAGGGGCAGAGGCTACTTTCAGGAGAAAATCTTTTCTTCTAAATCATTACTTTTTCCATTTTAGAAACAGAGCCTCCATTTTTAACTGAAGTTAGTCTTTTCCCCTCATTAGTTATAGCTAGTGGCCAAAAGTGAAGTCACTGAGACGACCAAAGAACTGGGGGAGCCTAGCAGTAAGATTTCTGGAAGCCAAGGACAGGGAAATAGCAGAATGGAAGGCTGACAGTGGGAGACTTTAGGATCATATGTAGGCTAGGAAACTATCACTGAACAAAGGTTAACATGGAGAGAATCAAAATCTAAACATGACACTAAGGAAAAGTAAAATTGTATGTCTATACAGCATTGTTGGCTTTTCTATATGCGATTGAAGTGATCTTAATTGATGTTTACAGTTCTATAGCTGGTCGTAGGCTAAAAATTAGTGATACCTATTTAACAAGTGAGAAAGTTGAGACTCAGGAGGTGTCAGGAATATCCCAATATAGTTTTGGTGGTAGAGCATCAACTGGAACCCAAGGTTTCTGAGTTTTGCAATAATACATTTGTTTACACCATTTGTCCTCACTTGAGATTGAATGCCATATCTGATGCAAACATAAAAGGAAGCTTATTTAACTTATTATTTTTCTTTTAACCACTTCTCATTCTTATAATAATCTAAGGAGAAAATATCAGAAGCCAAATTTGGATAGTTGATTAATATTTTGCAGTCTCACGGCTTAGCAGGGTCTGTGTGTGTGTGTGTGTGTGTGTGTGTTCAAAAACTTTTAAGAGAGTGTTTCTCTATACATTTATCTTCAGAAATAGGATAAGCACCCTGGTGGTAGGCATTAGGGAGACTTGGTGTTGGTGTGTGAATAAAACATGCACATACCGCAAAATATTATATGATGCACCTGGTGCCATTGATAATTTCTGGTGCCTAACATAAAGATGGAGTTCCATTGTTGACCCCTAGAAGGACAACAAAATGAACAGAAATTTGCTAAATAATTTATGAGTGGCTTCATCCTTGGGCTTTCTGGTATTCCAGGATCTGAATATGACAGCAGATGAGGTCTAAATGGAAGCAATTTAGACCAATTAAATCTACTGCCCCAATACAGGTTCTGATAACTATAAGCTTCCCTCCCCTCCCCAGTGACCCAGAAAAAGTCGCACGTGTGGCAGGGCATCAGACTCTATGGGGAAGGTATGCAGGGGAAAGTACAGAGGCGATCTCTATTTCTATTCTCACCAAGTTCAGCTATCATCAGTAGCAGCCTAGGTCTCTCATGTGTAACTGGATCCTCTCTTGATGAGATGAAACTAAGAAGCATGCTCCTTTGTAGGCTTACTGTAAACAGAAGCACAGGAAATTCCTTTGCTTATTTAAAGGTAAAGAGTGTCTAAGTAAACTGCCAGGTTGATGAGTTTAGGAATTATCAAGTGCTGGCAGTTGGTTGCCTGCAGCCCCGTCTCTTCTTGAGAGGGGCACAGATGATCACTCAAATCAAGCTCAATATTGAATCACGGGAATTCTTGCCTTTACTACTCACATCAGTGAGGGCAGACATTTATATAAACTGCTGTAGGGCAACCCGTAACGTGGTGGAGTGCAAGACCATACAACAATATTACAGGTCCCACAGTCAGAGGCCTCACCAGGAGCTATCTACTTTAGCAACATAGCCTCAGGTACAAATTTACATGCAATAATTCATATTTTACCAAATAAATCCCAGGCAAACAGAGTAATGCAAAAACACATTTCCTGCTGTCAAGAAAATTTCTGGCAAAATTAATCAACCATTCATCCATTCAGGCTCTTTGCATACCCTTTTGTCAAACAGGGAATACGAAGAGATTTCTTTTCTCTTCCATGCACTCATTTCAATGAATTGAAGAATCCATCAAGCTTGAGTTGATTTATTGAACTGTCTCTTAGCTCAGCAGTACAACTACAGCAAATGAACTGGTAACTTCTCCTAAAACCAGCAGTGATTCAATTCAACAATATCTGGTTTATTTAACTCTTTACAATTCCAGATTTAACTTATTCTTGCATTTTAGCTCTGAGCATATTGCTTTTCAGTCTATTTCTAAAGAGCACAAAATTTTGGATGAAATCTTGCACATTTGCATGATTTTGTATTCTGGTAACACTAATTAAAGCATACAGATTCTAAGACTTCTTCCTTTAGGGGACTTCAAAAGCACACTGATATTAGGTCATTTAAAAAAAAGAAGGTTTGTTTAAAGATCTGTAGTTTTTCTCCAATGCAAACTGTTAGTTCCAGTAGTTAATGTTTAACATTAATATCGGATGACCAGCCACTTGGTTCAAAGCACTAAAAGACACATGGATATCTTATTTTGGTATGTATTTTAATCATTCAACCAGGTGAGGAGAATCACTCTGAGGTGATATTTAAGGCAGAAACCTTAGAGAGAAACCAAGCTGACTGTTTAAACATGGGGCTTCTTACCAAACCTCATCCACTGAGCCCCATGGAGCCCATTTATCACATACCAGCTTTGCATTTTTCTTTGTAAAGATATACGACCTTTGCCTATTAGATTTCATTAACGGGGCACCATGCAAGGCTCCTTTGCACATGGTGGGATAGAAAGCTCAACATCCTCGCCCGGAGGATTTGCGGGCACAAGCCCATCTTCAATCTTTGTCCCTGGGAGGCACTTTTAACACCTGCCAACCACAGCACTATCATCAGGAAAACATTTAGAGATTTATCTTCGGGCTGGTAATTATCAGAGATAATTTGTTTGGAGTATGGATAAAGTTGGTCTAGCATAAACAAACTAGAGGCTCAAATTACATGACGTACATCATTAACTATTGATTTAACCACTGCAGTTCTGCCAGCTCCCTGACACTCTCTGAGGATGGCAGTTTCCAACACCGTTGGCCTAAAACTCAGTGGCAGCTGAGGGATGCACGTCAGGGCACACTCAGAGTCATCCTGGTTTTGTCCTTTTCCTTCTCCTTCTGAGGATCCAACTCTAAGTAGCCTCTATTTCAAACTCTGAATATTAGGAATTGTAGATTGTCATGTTTTAGGATTCACGACACTTGGCTTTGGGAAGATAGTTTTAGAGGGATGAAGTCAAAGTCATCAGGTGTCAGGCCACATCTGACTTTTCACATCTTTCACATGCGTGATCCCATCAAGGCCTTAAAAGCAAAGCTGGCTTTTCAGCCCATTTTGTAAGTGAGGAAACAGGAAACTGAGGGAGCAGCTAAGATTTAAGGACCTCAAACAAACTACGTTATGAGTGGATTCCTTAGGATATTCCATTATTCTCATCCTCAGGAAAGGCAAGTGCTTTAAAGCGCTTCAAGAAACCAAGAGCAAAGTCATCCACTCTTTACCTTTAAGAAGACACTTATGGGTAGGGAGCTAAGATGTGGCTTTGTACACAACACAGGGAACCAACTTGCACAAATGAAACAGGGACCCCTGGGGTAAAAGAAAGGTCTTATGGAAAATATACAAAAGATAGGAGACTAAACACTAGTGTTCCTGGTTGGGATACCAGCTGTTTCCAACACAGCTCCGTCTCTAAGTGTTTTAATGTGAAGAGCTATAGCCTCAAGATCTCAGTTTCAAGGAGTGCCTATATATATGCAGTCAGTATTCAGTAAATGTCACTACTAATATTCTTTAATGCCATAGTTAATAATGGCACCAAAAAGTTCCACTGGGCTTTTCCCAAATATAGATCTATAATTTCTTATCAGAAATCCCTGGGCAAGTTATGTATTTTATAATTCAGAATTTGTTTTATTTGTGCAAAGTAGTATGGTGCATATAATGAATAATATGCACGGGTAGCCCCACTAACACACATAAATATTTATGTAACAAAATGTATTTAGTGGGATAAAGACAATAAATACCAGGTCAGTTTTTCCTGTCAAATATTTTTCAATATCCTAGGGTTTTTCAGAGCTTTATGGATT
The DNA here is from genome assembly GCA_032199065.1 of Smutsia gigantea. Classification (NCBI taxonomy): domain Eukaryota; kingdom Metazoa; phylum Chordata; class Mammalia; order Pholidota; family Manidae; genus Smutsia; species Smutsia gigantea. The sequence continues at coordinate 30,111 of JAVSCE010001493.1, read as the reverse complement.
TCAGAAGTGCAGATGAAAGTGTGGAGCTAAACTAATTCTCAATAAAATAATAAATATTGAATATCAATTGCTCAGTGGAAAAGAACAGAGATCGCTTCCAATTATATGCTGAGATAAATTTAGAATTAGACATTGAAAGGTCATCTGGTTGACTATCAACATGAGTTAGTTCAAAGAAGAGAGCCAGAAGGTAAAAGTAAAAGCTCAATAGTACCAACTCTACTAATTAATTCAAATGTCAGACTGTCCAAAATTTACATTTGCTTTCTCAATGAAAACAGTGGTATCCAAATGCTGTAAGAGAAATCTTTTACTTAAGAATAATTTAAAAAAACCTTTATATTTAACTAAATATTTTGCAATTAAAATTAAAATTGTTATATATCATTAGAAATCTCTTTTGGCTAGTGATCAGGGTAGATACTCAAATTTCCTCTACTTACCAGGTTATCTGTTGGCTATTAAAACTTTTTCATATTTCTGAAAGTTAGAAAACACTTTTATTTGAAAAATAATCTCTAATTCGCGTCTCATTTATACTAGATTTTCCACATTTATTTAAATTAGTGGGGTTTGAATTCTTTAGCAAATGAATTCTTTCCTAGAGCTGGGACCACACTGAAATTTTAAAGCAGATTTAAAATTTAATGGCTCAGATTACACTCATAAAATTTTAAAAAGTAATTTACTGTGTATGAACAAGAAAATTCCAGTAACTATAATACATTTGCCAATTATATACAAATCTGGCCTATAGATGCGCTGTAGCTGTAGGAAGTGCTTACTTCTCCATCAGTTGAGTTTTTAGATCAAATATGCTAACAGTGTTCTCAAATATCAGAAGACTATGTTTTCTTTATGTGATTCTCCTCTAAACCACAATATTATAGTTGTGAACTCTCCTGATGTTATCAATATATGTTTGTTCACAAACAAGTGTGTCATGGAATAGGTGCCAGCGAAAGAACCCGAATAATAAATTTGTGAGCCGGAATAAAGAGTCCAGAAAATATATATAGGACTTAATATATGACAAGGCTGGTGTTTCAAACTCAGTGAGAAATGAGTGTTTTGACTAATAAATGGTGTCAACATAATTGGTACACATCTGAAGAAAGAATGCTAAAATTAAATCCCAGGTGGATTAAAGATCTAAATATAAAAAAGTTAAATAATAAACTATTTGAAGAAAATCAAAGAGACTATTTACATAATCTTATACTTGGAAGGGTTTATTAAAAATACCAAAAAATTCAAAGGCAAAGAAGGAAAAGGGTCATATTTGACTATACAAAATTTAAATATTTAAAAATTGTGTGTAAAGGTATAAAGCAAAGTCAAAAGATAAAGATGGGCTGGGAAAATTATCTTAGTTATAATGACAAGTAAATATTAATCTCTAACATACATATCCCTCCAAAAAAGCAATAAGAGAAAGGACAAACAACCTAACAGAAAAATGGGCAAAAGAAATAAACTTGCAATTGAGAGAAAAAAAAGGAAATGGTCAATGAACACATGCAAAAAGATTCAATCTCACAAGTAATCAAGGAAAAAGAAAATTAAATACAAATGAAATACCATTTCTACTATCAGATGTCTGAAATTTTAATTTAAAGGGAGAAAAAATCTAGAGATGTGAAGATACACAGGAAATGAGTTCTCTCAGACAGGGCTGGTAAGAATGGAGGTTAAAATACAATTTTGGAAAATAATCTGATACCATTCATATTAAAAATAAACAGGTTAGAAGTCAATAATTAAATACTTTTGAGAAACTTTTCTACAAAATAAATATTATATTAACATATATGTATGAGGACAGTTAATGCAGCATTGTTTAATCGTTGCAAAAAGTTAGAAATAGTCTGACTGTCCCTCTGTGGGGGCAGTCTCTCCCCACAAAAGACAGCCATGTCCCATCTAACTGTGGAGAGGAATATCATTTGATGTTAAAAGACTGAGTTAGATATAGATCTTTACTTGACATACTGTTAAGAGAAAAAAGAAAATTCCAGAACAATGTATATAGTATGATCCTAATATTAACATCAATATAATTACATGTTCTATAATTCCATATATATATGTGTTAGTGTATATATATATGTGTGTGTGTGTGTGTGTGTGTGTGTGTGTATGTATAATATGTATACACACATACATATATATGTCTGTATGGGATTGCATAACATAGAATTTGTTAAGTCCTTGGGGGTGTAGGATGCAGGATAATTTACCTAATGTGTCTTTATTTATTTTATTCCATTTTTCTCAATAAAACAAGCATGTATTTTTTTAATTAAGGTATTACTGATATACACTTTTATGAATGTTTCACATGAAAAACAATGTGGTTACTACATTCCCCCGTATAATCGAGTCCCACCCCATACCCCACTGCAGTCACTGTCCGTCAGTGTAGTAAGAAAGCATGTATATTTTTGTAATTTAAAAACCAGATAAAGGGAAAATGAGAGAATAAGGAAAAGAGCGATGAGATTATCTTTGTTTTATACTGTAGAGTCTGGAGATATGCTCAAGGTTGTCCAAGTGCACTAATATGCACTTGTGGTTATAAGAGTAAACGGAGGTGCCTTCAGCAACTCATTTGTTAAACAGTCAGTTCCTTCTGAACAAAATGCAAGTCATTATCCACCCAAACAAGAAAAAACTGCAGATGCGTCTCCTATGCTAAGTTCAGAGGCTGTGTTATAATCGTTTGTTCAGTTGGCAAATACCCTTGTAAGATTTAAACTAGGTAAACTAAACATTCCAAGGTCAAAGCAATACAGAGAGTTGAAGTTAAAGCACTAAATGTATGATTAGGGAAAATGTCTTCCAGAATAAAAGATGGATCACAGAAGACTTCCCTTAGTGGGGAGATGCCTCACTAGAGATGGGCTGCACAGCAAGGGTCTCAAGAACTTGGGGATCACATAGATGGGGGTTTGTCTACATCAAGAATGGAGTGGTCTGTTCCTGCCTCATGCCCATGCCTCTCCGCAGCTGTCCCTCATCATCCTTCTTGCATGCTCAGCCTTAAAACTAAGCAGTCCTCTTACACACTCTACACCTTGGGGCGTGGGGATGAATATGAACTCGCTGGAACTGTTAATCTGGTTTACAAAAAGCATACCTTAGCATTGCCATCTGAGCTGCCACTGTGTTCCCCAGATGGTAGATAATTGCTCTCTTCCTTTCCCTACCACACTCCCACCTCTTCTATAAACCGATTTGTTTAATCCTTGGGAAAGATGCTCCGACTGGCGTCCCATCCAAGCTCAAAACTCTCTCCACACATTCTCTATGTCTGTTCCTAACCCATTTGCCAGGACTCCTAACCGCTCTATCTTGGACCTCGTTTCAGAGACTGGATCAAAGGATGCTGCCCACCATCCCACGCCTTGATGAACGTCTCTAGTCGGCTCTTCACAGTTGGGCCAGTTTTGTCTAGAAGTCACTGTTCTCTAGGAGAAGGTCTCAGACCAAACCCCAGTGTCTCCCCACCAAGTTGCCTTACTGAGACCGTGCAGCCATTGTTTCAGGGAGTCCTGATTTGGGCTTACAGTTTTACCTTCCATCAAAGAGGAAAGGAAACAGTAGCAAGTCCATATTGCTTTTGTCTGCCCAGCCCTTTTCCCTCCCTCAGCCACAGGGACGGACAGGGGATACAAGCTGAGCTAGTTCCAGGACCTTACTTTCACCACCCCTGCGGACAGGTAAAGGGAAGAGGCACTAGCCAGTGTCCTTCTGAGCTTAGGACTCTTTTCTTTGACAGTGTCTACCACAACTGACATCTCCTAGACCCAGAAGGAGGAAGAGTTAAGAGATGGAAGAAAGTCCATGGCTGAATAATACGAGCTAGTGAAACTCTTCCCATTTTTTTTTTCTTAACTAGAGTCAAGTTGGTTTTCTGTCTTTAAAATCAGGGTCCTAATGAATACAAAAGTTAGTATTTATCAAATCTGCAGTGTACCAGGATCTGTTCTAGATTCTTAAGCACATTATCTCATTTTAATTCATCACTCACAACAATCCTATTATCATCCCCATTTTATAGGTAAGGAGCCTGAGGCTCCGACGAGACTGGCCACTTGCCAGATGTCACACGGGTGACCAGAGAAGGAGCCTCAACTCAAACTCAGTTCTATTGGACTCCAAAACTCTGTTCTCTCCTTAACTAGTGGGCTTCCACAACAAACTGGTTCCTGGATGTGGAAAGACAACTTCTCTAAGGGGAGAAAAATCAACTGGACCCCTTAAGAAATAGATTCTTGAAGGAATTCCTCAATCAGTGCTACTTAAGGATGGCAACTAATCCCTTTTGCCAATTCTTCTCTCTGAAGACAACTCTTTTGTCTTCCTAAACCCCTACCCTTCTCCCTCCATGCTCTTCACCGCTCCAGTGCTAGGACTTCTGATCGAAGGTCAGATATCCGCCATCAGCAGGAAGGCCTGTGTGCCCTAAGACAGTGAGAAGGAAATGTTTGAGGGAGTACACACTGGTACAAGGATCAGAAGTTATGTGCCCTTGTTGGCCACTCACTCCCGTTTCACTTTAACTGGAAAGGAGTGGAGAGTCGCTGAAGGATTTTAAGAAGTGAGCAGGGTGTGATTAGATTTGTATTTAATGTGAATGGCAGCCCTGAGATGACTTGTATTCAAGATCGAAAAGTCAGGTACCTACAGGTAGCCTGATAAGTTTGGGGCCACAACTTGCAGGCTGTGCTCTAAGCTAAGGGATCCAACATGCGGGAAGAGTGGGGCTGAAATCCAGTCCAAGAGCCACCCACCAAGTGATTCGGGGAGTGGGGCACTACCAACGGAAGGAAGGGGCCTTGCCCTAATTTACCCAAAGGTACCCCTGGGCCAGCTGTGGTGTTGATTGCTACAGTCTGGGTAAGGCTAGAGGAGGAACTGAACTAAGGCAGTAGCAGTGGGATTAGAAAGAAGGGAACATATTCATATTTGACTTGTTGAGTTTAACATGCTTGCATAAAAACCCAGCTATGGGATAGCCCAGAAAAGATATCCTTATTTGTCTAGAAATTACTAATGGCCAGGTCTAAAAATATAATTTGGAGATTGTTAAAGCATCCCCAAAGGATAGTTTGTGGGAATGTGGTCTGAAATTGAGCCTCTGATGCAAAATGCAAAAGGCATGGAAATCCGTTATTTACTGAGCTGTACTAGGAGACAAGTATAAAGTTTAAGGAAAGAGATGATTAATGTTCAACAGAAGGTCCTTTTTATATCAATTTGCCAAGCTTTTTGGCTCCACACATTAGCCCACCTAAATCTAAACCCTAACTTACACATAATGCAAAAGAAGTTGAACTTCCCTTTTGCCTCACAAATAGCCTCTTCTCAGACACGCTGCTAAGCAGTCTGGATGGATATAAACAGCTGTTCTTCACAAGAATGCTAGATATTCTTCACTGACAGACGGCAGCAATTCCCTAGGGTACACACACACACACACACACACACACACACACACACACACACACAGACCTTAGTAAGGTCTATAACACTGATATTCATTACTGAAGTAAACTAAAATTTAAAGTCAGGAGAAAGGCCTGGAATAAATATACTTAAAAATATACTGAAGTTAGTTTTTCTTCTGGGCTCAAGGCCAGCAGTTTTTATTTGGGAAAGTTGATGTGGACAGAAACACTTCCCATTTCATGTTTCACTTTTAAAGAGTAAGGAGTGACATAGTTTGTCACAGCCAGGTCATTAAATGATTGTTCTATAAACCTCAGATTCCCCCTCTCTATTGCCACAGGAAGTAAAGAACTTTGAATTTGTATCTCCTTGGGAACCCTAACAGAGAAATCCATAGTGGAATGTGGCAGAATGTTTGTTTGTTTGTTTAAATCACAGTATTTGGAAAAATCTCTCATTGGAAATATTACTAGAAACTATGACTGACCCCTCCAACCTCCAGCCAAAATGAATAACCAAGCAGATTGGGTTAGATAGTTGTTGGGATAGAAAAAACCCAGGACATCCAGATCATATTCTTTATAAAACTCTGTAAACCAGAGAATGACTGATGGTTTCCAAAGGAGTAGACCTTTCTCCTACTCAATTTAAATGTGGAGAACTATCAGATCCAGATTTCAAGAAAAGTTGTGATACCCTTTGGGGGCATCCATTGAAATTTCTTCCCCTCAAGATAGACTGGTTGATGTCTTCATAAAATCATATAATTTTAGAATTAAAAGGATGGGTCCTAAAGGCCATTTAGTTCAATCACCCACCCAATTAGTAAATTCCTTCTACTTCATTCTGCCAAGTGGTTTTGAAACCTAGGATTGAACACTTCTACCGATGGGAACGTCATGATCACCTGAGATGGTTCCCTCCATCTTTGGATAGGTCTATTAAAGGTTTCTCCTTATATGGAGGCAAAAATATCTCCTTAAACTACACTCAAGTAGTTCTCACATTAACTCAACTTCTTGCTGGATTTTAGAGGCCAAACTCCTCCCATTTTTTCTTCCTTTGGATGCTTCCAGACTATCTTTGCTTTTCATTTGACCAATTATATAGGACATTTCATTGATCTATCACTTTGGTTCTTAAAATTCTGTTATGGATTTATCTTGCCTTCTCATCCATTTTTATTTCATTATCTTTTTCATTCATTCAACTATTTATTAAACAGATATTTATTGAAGGCCCTCTGTATTCCCTGACCCTGATTTATTCTTCTTCAAGGCATTTTTCAAAACCTGAAATTATATAATATATTTAATTGCATATTTTATTGTCTGTCTCCCCTGCCCCCAACAGAATGTTAGGTCTATGATAATAGGGACTTTGTCATTCATGTTCATACAGTATCCGGACGCCTAAAGTATTGGCTGGCCCATGGTAGATGCTCAATAGATATTTAATGAATGAATAAATGAGTGAGCGAGTGAGTGAATGAATGAATAAAAAGATGGATGGATGAAATGAATACAATGCGGCAGACTCTGGTGATATAAAAGTGTTAACTTCCTGCCCTAAAGGAGTTTGCAATCCTAAAGCAGCTAAACATACGAGATGCTGAGCCGTCTTGTGGTGGTATGAACAAAGAGCACAGGGAACACTGGAGAGAGAATGTAGAAGCCTGCCTACAGAAGTCAGGGCAGCTCCCTCAGGAAGCTAGGGCTTGAGATGGGATGGGAAGGAGGACAGGAATTTGCCCAGTGACCAGACAGGCTCAACATTTACAATGGGCAGAACAGATAGCCTTGGCTAAGAACAAGGCTCCAAGCAATGAGGACTAGACCAAAGGGGAGATTTCAGAATAATATTCCAAACCGAGGTCATCAACAGATTGAGGCCCAACAGGGACTTCATCTATTTTGTGACCAGCGTACACCACGGCAGTAGAAAACACTCACTTTGGCTGAAACTAGATTTTCAATTTCAAAAACAGACTTCACAGGTCAGGGCTGGCCAGCAGAAAGAGACCATATTTGATTCATTTATATAATAGTGACTATGGACAGTTTACTTAACTTCTCTGTCCTCAGTTTCCTTATCTGTAAATGGGGGTAAAAAAAATCATTACTTCACTGAGTCATTGTTAGGAATAACTGAATTAATATATGAAGTACTAGCCAAGCACTAGTGAGTTCTACTAGAATGTGGCACATGTATTCCTTAAAAATTCCTATGCAAAATCACACAGTAAAAACCACAGTGTTTACTGGAAAAACAGGGATGAGACATGACCTTCCAAAACTTCATCAGTGACACATTAAAAAAAAAGAGAGGAACCCAATAGAAATGGTAGCTCTGTTTTACACATGTAAAGTGCTTAATAAATACTATAATAAATTCGGCACTTTATCTTAAAAGAGACCTAAAGTTTGTTTCCGGGAATGGGTCTCAGAAGGGCTGCAGCTTGTGAGTTACTGTGGTGGCAGGAGGGTTATCTCAAATTAGACTGAAAGTTCTAGCACCAGACAGGGATGGGTGTGGCTCATAACACATGCTGTGAACTGAGGTAGGGGGTAGATGTTTGTGTGTGTGTGTGATTTTGTCTGTTCCTACAAAGCTTCATTCAGGTGGGTACTGTTTTCTGTGTTCACCTGGTGTTTCTCAAGGACAAAATTATGCACAAACATGAAGTTTGCTTTATGCTCCATCTGTTCCTTAATATCAATCCATTGGAATAAACTCGTATTTTCAAAACCAGCATTATAGAACTGACTCTCAAGTGTTCAATAAAGGATAGCTGTTACAAACAATTTTAGAACTCCATGGTATTTCCTAAGGCTTAACCAGATAACAACATAAATTTCCTTAATAACTTGAAAGATTCCCTGTTCCCCTCCCCTTCAACATAAAAGAGGCTCCAGAACTAGTTGGTGCTTTGAGTTTGTGTCCTTTTCTTATCACTCAATGTCCCTTAACCCAAAATAATTTCAAAAACACCTTTAAAAATATGCTAAATACAAAATACAATTTAATTTAAAAATAATGACATACCCCTTCCCTCCATGTCCTCACAACTGCCCGCTTGCTATTTCACTTACACCTAAAGCAGGAATGTAGGGTAAAGGGAGATTTTAATAAAAGGATTCCATTTTTAAGAACAGAAAGAAAGAAAAGACTTCAAAAATTATCATTTTCTTTATTGTATATATTTAAAAAAACTAAAATTCTCAACCAATAAAAAGTTGAATTCTAAGACTTCAAGTCCTAGACTCCAAAATTTGGGAGGAAAATGGCTTAAGGTGTGCATAAGACCTAGCTAAAAAGTACTTTTAAAAAATTGATCATGTGGAATTTTAGGTAAATATTTAAAATCAATGTTTTCCTATCCTCATACAAAATACTGATAAATATAATTTTAGTGAGAGTTATTTGAGAGTTTACTTAAAGAGAAAGGTGATAAGGGACATAAGTAAGGCTTGAAGTCTCTGTTTTGCACTTTCACTGAAGGGAGGGTAAGTCCAGGTTAACTGTCCTGTCCTCTCCAGTCTTGCCTCTTTCATTTGAACATGCACGCTAACACGTGGAGTCTTATTAAAATGGAGCTCTTCACAGAGCCTTTTTGGAGAACATCTGAAAGTCTCCCAACTGACAAGTGGTCTTGTAAATGCATGAGTTAAAAGGGATTGTTTCTTTGAGATACAAAATTACATTTTGATTTTACTCACACAACATATATGATATTTGCCCCGATGTGTCTTCTAACCTGTAAGAAACATATCCTAGTATTCTCGACAAACAGGGTGCACAGGAACTGGGAGCTTGGCATAAACCCACCTTGACGGCTCTCCAGTTTGAACTAATAAAACCTCTAGAAGCTTTTTTGCTTCGCTCACAGGCCATAGGGCGCTACTTGCCCATTCTTCGCAGCAGCTCAGGGGCCACACGTCCCATCCCAACCCTTGGACGCTTCATCCTCTGCACAGCTGCATTCTCTGTGTCAATACATGTTTTTCAAAATCTCGTTAGATATCTAATATTTTCGTCCAACCTTGTGTCCAGAGGACACCGTGTCCTCCCTGGAGGATCCCTTAGAATCTGGAAAAGGTACTAGGATGAGGAAAAGCCAGATTGTTAAAAAGTGGGAGAAAGGGGACCCGCTTATATAGCATGTGAACATTTGTCATGGAAACAAAATGGATGTTTCACATTAAGTGTAAGAAGGCGCTGGAGGGTATCTTGATGCTGTATATTCTCCCCCTAGTGATACTTAAACTGTAGTATTTGTAGCATTTCTCAGAGCTGGGTTACCCAGTGCAGGCAAAGTGTGTAATCGGGATTAATCTCCCAGAATGTCACCGCCACTGCCTATTAATCTGCATAAATTCTACCACAAAACTTTAGGAAGAAATGCTATTCAGAGCAAATGATGCATCAAATTCAAACAGGCCATCAAGACTGCTAATGGATTTTAATGCAGCTATTACAGCATAATAGTATTTTCCCAACAGCTGTTTGTTGATACAGTTCTCCGATTACAGGACCTTTATGTCCAATCCCAAGAGATGGCCTGCCATTCATTTATAATCATTTGGTTCCACGTACAAACAAATGCAACTTCATTTGCATTTCGAGACTGTGAATGGTCTACAGACCTGACCCACTCCCACCTCATTCAATGAAACCAGCGGTCTATTACAAGCTAGATTAATTAGTGAATATTTAGATGTACTGCCAGAATAAATACTGTCAAGCGGCAAACTCAAAGAGAAGCTTTTTTATTGATTGTTCAGCTACATTCTGAGTGGTTAGTTGTTGAAAACTGCTTTTCATTCTTCTGTAAATATGTAAGGGGCGTAAATTAGCATTAAGACCGAAATTTTTTAAACTAAAGGTCCCAGAAACCATTCAGAGTTTTTCTGCTGGAGATGGCTAATATTAGCAAATGCCACTAAATGGCTGTCAAAGTGAGGGCTCGATTGATAATAATATTGTGATAAGAACCTAGGCAAGGGAGAACGTATTAAGGAAACCCTATGTTTTTTATGGAATGATCAAGAGATTATAGCACTGAAAATAAATATTAGTTCTTGGGTTCACAAAGAATTACCCAAGGAATGCGTTTAAAATGTGGATTCCTGGCCTCTACCCCGGAGATTTGAGGCAGGGCCCAGGAATTCACATTTTAATAAGCACTCCAGGAGATTCTGGTACCAGTCATCCATGGACCACACTTTCAGGAAACCCAAGAAAAACGGCATTAGTTTATAGCAGTAATAAATCCCAAAAGTCTCAGTGCAGCCTTAAGCTTTAATAACTTCAGAAGTCCCCATTTTAAAAAGTATATAATACAGCATTTGAAAATGTATTTGTATTTTTTTTACTCTTATTTAATTTAGTACATTTGGAAAAAATAACTTTCTAGTTATAATTTTTTTTCTTCCAGTTATCGTTTACTATCTTCAATCAGAAGATTAAGAGACAATATAAAGTTTCAAAATCACTCAAAAACTAAGCACAAAAGAAAGGAAAATAATTATACTTCCAAACACAGTTCTTTGTAAGCTTATAATACCTATATTTCTGACACTATTTATGTATAAAACTGTACTAAGGGTTTTTGGGGCAAACCACATAGAATTTACTTAAATGCCAGCTTGATGAAACTAAGTAGAGCTGAACTCTGTCTTGCCTCGTTGGTTTAGAGGAAACTGCGTGCACGAACCTCAGGACCTGCAGTCCCACAGGCCCTGGGGTGTCTGCAGTATGAGTGCTGCAGAGCTGCGGAAGAATCACGTGGGCATTAACGGAAGAAATGATTGCTCTGTTGAGTCACAGTATCTGGAAAACACGCAGGCGTGTGACACTCCATAGGACTTCACAGTCCACAAAGGCGCTTTCATCTGCCTTATCTCCCTTAACCCTCACCATCCAGACAAGCAGGTAGCATTACTCGCACTTTACAAATGAGAAGGCTGAGGGTCTAAGGAGTTTCTGTGAATTGTTCAGAGGGAGAAAAAAAATCACAGGCAGCAAATGGCTGAGAACTCAGCCAAGACTCTGACTTTACTTTGCCATGATCACCTATGAGCAGCCTGGGAGGGCTCAGAAGGTTCAGGAAGGAGCAGATCGAAAGGTGGCAAATAGGAACAAGAACTGTAAGGCCTGCTCTGCTCCAGTGCCAGGTAAGGCTGGAGAAGCCGTCTCCAGGTTGGAAGAAACAAGCCCCTTTTAGCTAGAGGCCACCGAGCTGATCAGGTGCAGGTAGAGTTCTCAGCCACAGAGCCTGCTCACCTCTGAGCCGGAGGTGTCATGGAAACAGCATAAACACACCTTAGCTTTACCACATTCATACCTAGCAAAAAACTTGTACATATCAAAACTTGATAGAAGTTCACTGAATTTAATCAAACAAAATTGAATAGAATTGCCCGAATCCTTATGTCCCAAAATGAATATGGGTCAGAACCCTCAGTTGGGCAATTTAACACTGCCCCAAACCTTCCTACTCCTTCCACCATCACTCCTATCTTCTGTAAGCCCCTCATCTTCTCTTTTCTCCAGAGATAAACACATGAACTGCTCCAGAGTCAAGCACATCATCAAGAAAGGGGGTATCCGTCTGTCAGGAATAGTAGCTTATATAGTGTAGGTCACACATTTCTTACTTGATAAAGTGGTATTGGTACTAAAACATTCCAAAAATTAAACATACATACCATCTCATTGTTTGAAGTATTTAGCTCCCAATAAAACCAAAGATTTATCTACTGAATTTGTGGGAGCTCTCATTTTGTAGACCTGAACTAGATATCATTTCATCCTTGGGCATCAAAGACCAGGGCTAAATGATTGGTTTTCTTTTGCTGGGAGGTTTGTTTTTTTTTTAAGAGATTTTATTTTGGTCACTAGGTGGCTCTGTATTTCCATTGGAAAATAAAAGCCATTAGAAAACATTGCAGAAATAAGCAATTTCCACTAAATATATTAAAAATACTTCTTTCAATGATTTTTGACTTAAAACATTGATCAAAGTAAAAAATTTAAAAACCTCATAAACTCCAAATAGCAATATATTTGTTCATCTATCCTATGTAGCTTTCAGAATACATCATTTATAACTTTATAGGAAATTATGGCTTTTGTACCAGTTATAGGTACAATTTAAAAATGACTCAAACTGGTCTTTGTTAGTTAGCTTCCACCATGGCATACCGTGGCCAGGGCCAGAAAGTGCAAAAGGTGATGGTGCAGCCCATCAACCTCATCTTCAGATACTTGCAAAATAGATCTCGGATTCAGGTGTGGCTTTATGAGCAAGTGAATATGCAGATAGAGGGCTGTATCATTGGTTTTGATGAATACATGAACCTCGTATTAGATGATGCAGAAGAGATTCATTCTAAAACAAAGTCAAGAAAACAACTGGGTCGGATCATGCTAAAAGGAGATAATATTACTCTGCTCCAAAGTGTCTCCAACTAGAAAGGATGAGTGAAGTGAGGAACTGCTGGGAAGGCAATAGTTTGTTTTTTTAGGTGTCCTTTGTTGGGAGTGTAGTTCTAAGAGATGTGCTCTATATTGTTTTAATTGCTTTTATGTTATTACCAGATGACAATAAATGCTGTGGGATTGTTTTTATTAAAAAAAATGACTCAAACTATGATCCACATGATGTTACTTTGGTAGCTGTAATCTATTTGTCATGTGTGGTGCAACAATTTGAAGAGAACTTCAAAATGTTGTCACATAACTTTAATTGCTTTAAAATCTTCCCTAACCATACATTAACAGCTTCTGGAAGGTCTGGAACGAATTCCAAAATCTTTTTTAAGATTGATAACTTTAAACAAACGAATTGTTGGAATCTTTTGGCCAATTGGGAAGTCACCATACTGGTATTGCTGGAAAAAGTGATTCATTGCCCTAAATTCTACTTCACCAATACAAAGTACCACATTTGAGTCTTGTAAGGATTTAACGTGTTTCCAAGTCTTTAATAATCATACTTTCTATTATCTCATAGAAAAGTATATTAATACAGGAGGAAGTCCTCTAAAGCCATGTCCTGATAATTTATCAGTAAAGGAGGTAGGAGTAGTGGGTGGAGAAACGTGGGAAGAGAAAGTGGCTATGACCAAGACTGACCTAGATGTTGTCTGCTTTCTGACTAGTACCACTTTTAAAATCCACTTTTTAATCCCAATTTGTTCAGTTATTCTGCATCAATACACAGATTCCACAAATGTTCATGTCGTGTCTTAACAAACACAGAAGAGGTTGTGATTGTAATTTTACTTCCATCCCCTTGCCCACCTCCTCCCGAACTCTCCATTTTCCCCATTTCTTATACGTGTTCAAAATGCAGGCCATAAGGATGACTGATTGTGCGCTCATTCGTCCTGATTCTAGTATGTAGGAGCAGGTACACAGCCATGTAAGACAGTATCAGGCCCTTCACCAAGAGCTCGGCTGTGGACATGTGGGAAGCCTAAATGGATGTGCTTGTTTTGCAGCAGTTTGGCAATCTTGTTCCAGAAAAACTACATAAGTCCTTTCAGCTACATTCAAGATAAATCCCCCTCTTTCTTGACCTGACAAACTACTCTTCCTTCAAGGCTTATCTCAAACCATGTGAAGACCGAAGTCATCTTCTGTCAGGGTGGTATTATACTGTAACCAGAAAGCGCCTAGGAACTGGAGTTGGGCTACCCAGGTTTAAAGTCCAGTTAAGTCACTGACTAGTTATGGGATCTTGAGCAAGTTACTTAATTTCAGTTCCCTCATCCATCAGGCAGGATAATATGAGTACTGGTCTCAGCGTTATGTGAGGTCTAAACAAGTTATCTGAAAAGAACTCAGCATAGTGCCTGTATGTAGGTGTATGTAGGCGTTGCTTAGTTTCTCAGGAAGCATAGGAAGCTACATGAGCTATAACTTAAGTGTTAGCTGTTCTTCAGGGATCCTGAATTAGATGTGGCCCCCCCTCTACTCTCCTGGAGAGAACACAGTCCAAACAGTTGGCACCTCAACCACAAGGTGACAGTTGATTGCTCAGTTCCTCCAATGGACTGTGAGGGGACAAAAATATGAAAGGTAAGGTGTCATGTCCTCCATTCCCCAACACAGCCTTTGGGTGCCATCTTCTTAGCTTCCCCACCTCCCGGCTCTCTCTGAGGAGTGAGAGATTAAATGCCATGTTGGTGAACCCTAAAGAAAGGCAGCTGGAGAGCAGCACGTGTCACATGTCATGGAGTGATGGGGTGACCTGGGAGGCCCAGAATGGAAAAAGATAGCAGTGATTGGGAAGACAAGGCAGGACCAGGGGATGGGACAGTACGGGGAAGAGGAAACTTTCTGCTACAGTTAGGTAGCAAGAGTCATCCATGAGTCAAGGAATAGGAGAAGAAAGGAAACATCAGTAAGCTGCCATGGGCTGTTCACCTAGTGTGTGTTACATGGTTTGAGAGATACCAGCAAAGATGGGAATTCCTTTTTGGACTAGCCTTCCTAAAGAGACACCTCTAGAATTGACCTGCAGATCTCAACTTCATAGAGTTTATAAGATTACCTGGTTGACAAGTGTAGAGACAATATCCTCACTCACTGATTTCATTTACTCATTGATTCACAGGGCAAAAATTTATGAACAACTTCTGTGTATCAAGCACTCTTGTAAGCACTGGTGATACAGCAGCCAAAAGGCAGACTAGACTGTGCCACTGGACTCCTGGAGTTGGATTTTAGTTCATGAAGACAGATAGGTAATCAACCAATCAATCGATCAAAAAGAAAATTTCTAATAGTGTTAAGTGCCATGAAGGATATAACATAATGTGATGGGGAAGAGCTTGATGAAGTAGGAGACAGGTTTAAATAGGGAGATCTGGAAGGTGATAAGATATTGGAGTTGACATCCTTGAATGATGAGAAACATCCAGCTCCTTCAAAGTCAGAGTTCAGACTATTGCAGATGGAAGAAACAGCAAGTGCAAAGGGTTTGGTATCAACTCAGTGGAAGAGAGAAACAGAGGGAAGGTTGGTGCAGTTGTGGCCAAGAGAGCAAATGAGAGATCTGAGTCGTGGATAGGACTAGATGATGCCGAATTTTGTGGGTCATGGGAACAAGTTTGGATTTTATTAGAAGAGCATGGTAAGTTACTAGAAGTTTAAAGTAGGAGGGGGAGGTGTCCAACTTAAAATTTTTGTTTTTCTGAGTTTTATACAAATTGTTCTGATCATTACATAGAGATTGGATAGCAGAAGGATAGAAGCAGGGAGACCCATTAGGAGATCACAAAGGCCGTGGTGGTGGCCCAGAGTTTTTTGGACTGAAGAAGCCATCTGCTTGGCTTCCATAAGATCCTTCTTCCTCCATTGGAATACAAAGGACTTGATGGCAGGGATTCTTGCTTCATTCATCACTCTATCTCTAGTGTCCAGTGTCTAGATTAGCCCCCGGCACTGAGAAGACACTCGTTAAATGTTGTTGAAGGAATTTACAAAGAAGGAGAGGAATGGTGCAAGGCAGACTTGAGGAAAAAGTCAAGAGTGCTTTTTAGGACATGTTAAATTTGAGATGCCTATTAGACATTTAAGTGGAGATGTCAAGTAGGCAAGTTAGAGATACAAGTTTTGAGTTCAGTAGCAGCTGGGCCTTAGGGGAACACTGACATCGGATCACCGAGAGCAGGCATGGAGTTAGAGAAGAGTTGGGCTGGGACCATGCTGGCAACTCCAATATTTAGAAGTTAAGCCAGAGGAGGAGTCAGAAAAAGAGATAGAAAAGAAGCTTCCAGCAGGTTGGAGGAATCCAGAAAAAAACGTCATACAAGTCAAGACAAAATGGCTATAATGAAGCAGGAAGCAGCCAATTGTTATGAGTGCCTTTGAGATGCCAAGAAAGATAAGAAGAGATTTTTAAAAAAACCCTCAGATTTGACTGCTGAAGATGTTGGTGAGTTTGACAAAAGAAGTCTCAATAGAATGGTGAGACTATAAGTCTGCCTGAAGCAGATTGAAAAAAGAAAGGGTATGAGGAAGTGGAGACAGGCACTGTGAACAGTTCTCTCATTTGCTTTCGTAACAATCAGCCCACTGTCTGGCCAGTGGTTGTTCAATCTTTCTTGCATAATTTAATGAATGAATAATCCACCTAGGCATCCATTCACGTATCCTTCCATGCATGCACCCATCTATCCATCCTTGGGGCTTAAGTCTTCAAATATAGAAGGCACAGACTTAACTAGTGAGAAGACACTTGAATCAGGAATTAGGGGACAGAATCAGGTGTCTGCTGTTACTGTTTAGCTTTCTAAACTTGGTCAAACCAGTATTTTTCTGTGCCTCGGTTTCGTTACCTATAAAACAAAGAGGTTAGACTAGATGGTCTCTAAGATCCAGCTTTAAAATCCTTGACTCAAGGCCTATTCTTTAAAGGTTTTAAACATCAGAACAAATATACCAATGTAAGTGCAGTGTCATTCTTGGTTTTTGTGAACCAGCTCTAAGCTGAGTTGAAAGTCTCAGTGGATACTGTATATTCCACACCCCGGGCAAAGCCTATTTCAGATTAACACCAGCATTGAGTGGCTGGTTGTGTGTTTTGTAGGGAGAATATATTATTAATAGTCAATGAAAAGAAGCCAACTCTCTCTTTCCTCATGGATCTTTCTCTTTTTGTCTTTAAGAATGCTCATTCTCCTTTATTTACAAGAAAACATGTAATATTAGATTCTACATCTGAACCAATGAACATTCTATTTCTCTCTGCCAAATTAAGCTTCTTGGACGGTAACATCATGTTCACAGACAACACGTCATCTACCCATTTCTTTTTGGAATCTTGTTTTGATTCACACGGTCTGGTCCCTACATCTCTCTCTCATTTCATCTTGTACTACCTCCCTCCACTCTGTTCTCACATTGTGAGGTCTAATCACGTTGGCTGAATATGTCAATCTTGCTCCTGCTTTTCGACCTTTGGATTTGCCATTTTTCAACCTAAAATGTTCTGTTCCCAGTTTTTCTCACCTTTGGCTTCTTTTTGTCATACAGGGAGTTCAAACATCCCTTCCTCTGTGAGGCATTCCTCTCTAAAGTATTGTCTAATACAACTGAAGTATTATCCTCTATGCCCACCCTTCTACTGTCATTCACAGTTCACACACACGCACTATCATTATTCAAATGATATCTTATTTTCCTTGCTTACTATTTACTGTCTACCTCCTCCAGCACCATCACACTTGCCCCCCGCAAGGAGAAGGTAAGTTCCATGAAGTCACGGACCTCACCTGTATTATTCCGTGCTGTGCTCTGTATTGCCCAGTATCTAAGATGGTGTCTCACGCATGCACAGTGATGGCTGAATATCTGTGAGTAAATGCATAAACTCTCACATCTCTGACACTATTGACTACAATGACCCCCTCAAATAGAATGGCTCTTCTTGTTTTCCATTTCTTGTTGCCCTTGATCTCATTGATGACTTCTTTAATAAAAAATTTCCAGAATCCTAGCTTCTATGACAGCACAACAACTCTCTCATTTTTTCTCCTGTTTCCTTTGCTGACTTCTCCTCTTCTTTAGGACCTGTTGGCTTTCTCTAGATGTATTATATGATCCCTCATGAGTCTTTAAATGAATCCAGCCTGCCCAGCACAACTCTACCATGGCATAAAAAATAACTAATAGAAGTAGGCGTCTCCTGCGTTCACTTAGACCACTGCCCCATGTACCTCTCAATCCCACTGTTTGCTATTCTCATCTTCCCTGGCTTCCCAGTCCTCTTGGTTCCTCACTTAGACTCCTGAAAAAGCAAGAGAGGCTGGAGGTAGGGACAAATTGTGCAGTCACATTTCCCTGACCTTCCACATTTTTTCTTCCATGACTTGGATATTGCTCCCCACTGACACACATTACCGTGGCAGGTCAGAGGTGGCCCCATCTCCTTTCAGCCCCAGCAGCCTCACCGTGGCTGCCTGCAGAGGGGGATCCCAGAGGTAAGGTTCTCTTCCTTGGAAAGCAGCTCATGCTCTGGACCTGGACTAACATCTGGTGATAACGACTCCCAAGTCTCTGTCTCCAGCCAGCACTTCCTATTTTCGCTCAGGTCTCTGCTCCTTTGGTTGGTAAAGAAAACTGGAGTTGCAGTCATTTCATAAGAGACTCGATTCAGAAAAAGGACTCTGTAACTCACCTTACCCTACCTATTCTGACCACTTCTTTTTGAATTTCTTACCATCTAAGTAATTTGGTTTACCCTATGATTTAATCACAACTATGGGACATTTGTGTGGTGTGAGATTCTGCATGGATTTTGTGCTACATTTGAAAGAAAAGGACTTGTAAATCTTTATTTTGCTACTACCACAAGCATTTTATTTGATCAAAAACTTAAAATTATGGGAATAATACATCTTGTTTTAACAAGTCAAATCCTCCAAAGCCATTAAACATAAATTTCTTATTTAAGCATTCAGTAAAGATTGATTGAAGTCCTACTATGTGCTGGCTACTCATCAAGAGTAAGAGCTACAGATATGAACAAAGTCCTTGCTCAAGGGAACATTATGCCAGCCAGGGGACAGGCATACACTGTTACAAGGTCACATGAGGGTAAGTGCAATGAAGAAAACTAAGGTGGGGTCAGGGATTACTGGGACAGCAGAATGGTTGTTTTAAATAGTATTCCCCCAAAACAAATGACCCAATTAAAAAATGGGCAGAAGACCTGAACAGACATTCTTCCAAAGAAGAAATACTGATGGCCAACAGGCCCATGAAAAGATGCTCCACATCGCTAATCATCAGGGAGATGCAAATCAAAACCACAATGAGATATCACCTCACACCAGTCAAAATGGCCACAATCCAAAACACGAGAAATAACAAATGTTGGCAAGGATGTGGAGAAATGGGAACCCTCCTACACTGCTGATGGGAATATCAATTGGTGCAGCCATTGTGGAAAGCAGTATGGAGGGTCCTCAAAAAATTAAAAACAGAAAGACCATGTGACCCAGTAATCCTATTTCTAGGAATTTACCCAAAGAAAACAAAATCTCTGATTTGAAAAGATATATGCACCCCTATCTTCATTTCCATATTTGTAATAGCCAAGAAATGGAAGCAACCAGTGTCCATCAATAGATGAATGGATAAAGAAGATGTGGTATGTATAGACAATGGATTATTATTCAGCCATAAAAAAGAAAGAAATCCTGTCATTTGCAACAGCATGGATGGATCTAGAGGATATTATGCTCAGTGAAATAAGCTAGGTGGAGAAAGATAAATGCCATATAATTTCACTTTATGAAATATAAAAACAAAACAAAATGAACAAAATAGCAGCAGACTCATAGACACTGAGAAGTGTCTAGTGGTTACCATGGGGGAGGGTTTGGGGTGGGTGGGTGGGAACTGTGAGGGGGACAAAGGGGCACAAAAATTCTCAATCATAATATAAGTTGGTCACAGGGATAGTAGTGCAGCATGGAGAATATAGCCAGTGATTCTATAACATCTTCCTATGTTGACAGATAGTAACTATACTAGTTGGGGTTAGGATTTAATAATATGGATAACTGTTGAACCACTGTGTTGTATACTTGACAAGATTTTATATCAACTATACTTCAATTAAAAAAAAGATTAACAAATCCAATTCAATAAGAAAATTAATAAATAAACAGAATGTTCAAGGATGGTGTTCAGGTAACATTGGACAGAGTCCTGAATGGCTGTAAAATACTTACATCAAAAGTTTGTGGCAAATCACATCATTTTAAAATTTGCTAAATGTTCACTTGGCAAGTTGATTTTCAGAAAATTCAGCAACAGCCAACCAGAAAATTCAGGACAACCAAACCTACACGTCATTTTGGCTGAAGAGTAGACCCAAGAATCTGCGAATGCATTCTGCTTTTACTTTCAATCGTTTCCTGAGGACAGAAGCCACCAGCCTCCCGACACAGCCTGGCACGGCCGCAGCCCAGTCAGGTGTGGTTTGCATGCCGAACACCGAGGGAGCAAGAGCCGCTCCAGCTTACTTCATTAAAAGAACACTCCAATTGTGATGAGGACAACACGAACAGCATGTGACTCAGTAGATTTATTAAGACGCTTCCACTACGCCGATGCCAAATACAGAGTGTGCCACCCAAGTCAGAGAACCGTGTGCCCAGTGCAATACAAACTGCCCTTCACCCTATGGATCCTTGACTTGCACTCCAGCTTTAGACCAGAGAGTCAGCTAGGAAAGGCCTTTCTGCTCCCTGGCTGCTGAAGGAAAAGAGGTTTCGTCGGTTGTTTTCACCTTATCCTGGTGTCAAGATGCAGTGCTCCCGCTTGCACGGGCGCCAGTGCCTCCCACAGACAGAAGTTACATTACAGGTCGTCGCCACCTCTCGGTGGCAGGTATAGAGAGGCTCTCAGGGAGATGGACTCTTCAGCTCAATATTCACAATCACTTTGTCAAAAATATTCACTTTGATTGTTCAAAACATGACAGTAGTCATTTCGGGCCCCTGTGACCACAGGAAGAGATGGTTCGAGCCTCTCCAGTTCGTTGTTACAATTAGTGTGTAATCTTGAAACTCTGGGAATGCTTTGTCTCCAAGCTCTAGCAAACTCTTAGAGGAAAACCAAAGACCGACCTCTGTGACTCTGCATAAGTTTTCTCCCCCAGGGAAAGCTAACTGCAACTTCGGATAGGCAACCACACACGGAATTCAAAAACGAAGTGGCTTTAAAGACAGGTGGGAAGCACAACCGTGTCACTCCTTGCTCCCTTCCGTTAACTGGGAAAGTTCTTATTTGCTCCAAAACCTCATCTGGGAAAAGGAGCGAATTATACTGAGAAGCAAAAGTCAAGCCAAGTCAAATGAACAATTTATTTTCTTAAAGTGGAATTTACTACCTGAAATCCCACCTCCTTTCCCTACTTTCTATTACTTTAGGCACAGTTAGTTCCCAAGTTAAATTTACCCAAAATGGGATGTTATTGTCGCTGTTGGAACTCATCCAGCTCAAGAAAAACTTTGTATTAATATCTGTGTTGACTGAGAAAGAATGAATTAGACAGCCCACAGTTCTCCCAAACCTTTTCCATTGAAGAAATACAAATCTGTGGAGAATATCAGAATGAAAAACTGGAAGAAAAGTTGGTCTGTGTTGGACAGTCTATTCCTCATTCATGTCAGCGGCCTTTCTAATTGTCATACATTCACCCTGCAGTCACATCCCATACAAATTAATATATACCGTACACATATATGTGCAATAATAATGTCAGAATCTTTTCTTGCCTGTACCTATGTTACGACTGGTTGGAAAAGGGAATTTAACAACAAGGCAACTTACTTAGGAGACCCCATGTGTTAATTCATTTTGGTAACAATAACCCCACAGAAGGTGGAAAATATTGATGGGCTAAAGCAAGTAGAGAAATAAGAATTTAAAGAGAAGGGACCAGTAGAAACTAAATGAAACGGCTACTTAAAAGACAGCAGATCTATTTTAAGTCTGCAGGGCTAGGAAAGAACAGGTATTTTTAAACTTCATTGGATTGTTTCAGATAACAATGAGATTATTTACTTCAAAACTTGGGCAGTGTAGAGGGAAAGGAATAGGTTCAATTCTCCAACCAGAGAAAATTGAAAATTAAAAAATAAAATAGTTAAGAATGGAGGGACAGGGTGGAGTCTAACGCCTTTGAGTAGTGAAAAGGTTGCATATTTTAGAGACAGAACATCAGTTCGAATTCTGTTACCAGCTATGAATGACTTTGGTCCCTAAGCTTCAATTTCCTTATCTGTAGAATGGGAACGCTAATGTCTACTCCACAGAGACACTGTAAGAAACAGATAATTTACTTCAAGTTCTTGGCACCCTGAGATCACTTAGTGAATAATAAAGAAAATATTTTAGTCCCCAAAAGGAAGAAAAAAATGCTGTCACTTGCCAAACGGAGCTGAGTCGGATTACACGGAAGATCAAACTTACATAGGGACAAATGGCCTTGTTCACTAAACACCTGTGTGAAAGACCAGAAGACAAAAAAGCAGTCTTAGGATGTTGGGGCTGTGGATGAAAACCTCCAGCTAGAGTTCACCTCTTCCCAATAGCAAAGGGGATCAATGTTGTCAGAGGGCTATTTTTGTCATTTTAAAAAATGTCATTTTCTTCCTCTACCTATATTTTAGGTATGCAAGGACTATTACCTCTTTACATTTGCCCTAGAGCTCCTGACGTTTTCTTGGGGGTAAACCTGGTTTTATATCATCCCATTTCAGACAAGTCCTCCTAGGTCTTAAATCTTCTGGAAAATGCACAGGGTCTTCAGGTCAATGACACATGTACACTTCTGACCACAGTCTCTTGCTCATGGCTTAGCCCATCACCAGGTCTTACCCCTTCTGTTTTAACTATCATTACTCTCCCAGTCCTATGATCTCCATTCCTAAGAAACATTCCTCAACTTACAATCTCTTATTTCCTTGAAAAAAATTTATATCAGTTTTCCAGGTACCAGATTTTAGAAGAGATAGAAAAGAACACTGACTATACTAATTAAACATCACTTATTCATAACTTTGAAAAACAATCTCCAGTTTCCCAGAATAATCAACTTATGAGAAAATAATAATAATTCAGTAAATACAAGTGAAATGATTTAGTGAAATATGTAGGGATGTTTCACAAGGGTGTAACTAATCAGGATGGACTGATTTGCAAGCACTCAAGCTTTCAGAAGTTTAGTCCTGATTACTGGCCAAAATTACTAGCATCTGTTTTTCTGATCATTGTTCCCTCTGATTTTTTTTTTTAAGTGATCAACTTAGGCTCCATGAATAATCAGCGAACTATGATGATTAAATGCAATTCCCTGTTGTAATCAAACACAACATACAGTCATTGGCATATAAAATCACAACACTATCACATGGGAATTAATGAGAAATGTTAAGGAGTCCAAAAAAGTGATATGAATTTTAACCAGCAAATCAAATTTTTATTTTTTCACAACTCCTCACAAATAGCAATAATTTCCCCATAGTTCAGAGATGTTTTTGCCTCATATCTTGCTAATCAATGTTTAACAGCATTCTAAAGATGGAAAGACTTTATGGACAGACTGGATTCTCTCTCAGCTAACACTGGAATATATGACATTACATATTATGTTTATACAGTGGTCACCTATCCTTTCTTTGAATAGATAATAGAACCTCACTTTCTTACAAGGGAATCAGCATAATTCATTATACTGCTAGATAGTTCTAGTGGTGTAGCAGGACTTCCAAAAACTGAGTCACAACCTGTAGTTCTGGGGCTTTGTACATTGCCAACTCCAGTTCTCTCTCTTAGAACAATCCTTCCCATTTCCATGAAGCAGTATTTTGTGGTTTAAAGAGTTATCAAGCCTTCCTTAAATTCCCTTTCTCACTGTCATCATACACACAGAAAAATGGCCTGGATCTTTCTTCCAATCAGCTGCGATTCTCAGCACTTCTAGACTATTCCTCTAGGTCAGGTTCCCACATCTGCCACTGTGCAGCCATCCAGCTAGCTCCCCCTATAGGGCCCTTCTCTTCCATCCCTGCCCAGTGGCCCTTGAGGTTGTGTATTGCTGAGAGATGAGGGTGTGGGGAGAAGCAAGAGGCGGGCAGAGAACAAACAGGGATAATTGCAATGACATCAGGCCTAGGGGACAGCTAGGGACAAAGGGCTAGCTAGGGAAGGATTCAGGGATCCCCTGGTGTGGGAGAGGGTGCTAACCTTAGGTTTAATAGGAAGGCTTTTTCACACTACCCTTCTTCTGACTGTGGGAAAAAGGAGAGTCTATTGAGGGAAAGTATGATGAGCACAGGGATGAGAGGAAGGCAGGCAGATGAGGAGGGCCAGGGGAGCAGGCAAGAGCTTACACCAGCCTCTCCACCTGAGCCTCGCATGCCAGGCACCATGGTATGGTGTCCACAATGCAGGGCTCTGAGCTCACAGAAGACACGCAAAACGGTGTGCCATCCAACTGGACAAATGAATTTCAGGTGCAGGTCCTCCGTCTCTCCTTCCCAAGTTTATTTGTTTATTCAATTGAATAAATATTTTGTTGAGCCCCTTCTCTGTGCAAGTTATTCTTTTAGACACTGGGGATATAGCCCTCATGAAACTTATATTTCGATGTTGGAGAGACCAAATACATATATAAGCAAGATAGTATGTCATATGTCAGCTGTGGTGGAGACCAAGCAGATGAAGAATTGTCAAGGTAATTGATAAATTATAGATTATATTATAATCTATAGGTCAATTGATTATAGATTATTAAAATCTATAAGGTAGATAGAAAATACCAGTAGGAAGGGGAGTATTAGTTTATAGTCAGGGAAGCACGCACTGTTTAGATGGCATCTGAACAGAGAAATGAAGCAAGTTCAGGGAGCTCATTGCAGATATGCGGGAGAACAGTGTTCCCGTCACAGGGAACAGCAGGCATAAAGTCCCTGAGGCAAAAGCATGCTTGTCATGTTCCAGGGACAGCAAAGAAGTTCGTGCGCCTATAATAGGGTGGGCAGGGCATTGGGAGGAAGTCACAGTAAATGAGGTTAGAGGGGACTAGATCATGTACTTGGACTTGTTCCTAACCCCGGCTGTATGTCACAACCACTATAAGGAGCCTTTAAAAACACTAGTGACTGGGCCCCAGCCTAGACTGATGACACGAGTCTGGAGGCAGGCGTGGGAATACCATGTTTTCAAGTTTCCTAGGTGAGTCACGGCTGAGGACCACTGCTGTAGGTCACTGGTGTTTTTGAGCAAGAGCCCTGCCCTGACCCAGTCTCTTCAAGAGACACCAGCATTCTCTTACAGCAGAACTGCAGCCTTTCACCACCATAGAAAGATATGGGACAATAAATTCAACCAATCAACTCATTAGCATGGATGATTTTCTCTTAACATCTGAAAAGGCTAATTGCTTTTGGTTTGGTACAGGGAGACATTAAAAACTGAAAGGCATTGGCTGCCTGATGATGAAGAGGAGAAAACCCCCAAGTTGGAGCCAAACTTGGACACCGGGATGGCTGGAGGTGGGGGGAGGGGCTTGGAGCAAGCTTAGCGGCAAAGTGGTTTGGGGGGGGGACTCTGGGGTTGTCCTGGGTGGATGGGAGGCTCAGCCCACTTTACCAGCTGTGTGAACTTGGATGACTGGATTTATTTCTCACTTCTGAGCTCAGCTTCCTCATCCATAAAGTGGGATAATAATGTGATCTACTTCATCGGTTTATTAGAATTTAAGAAATGTCAAGTGTTACTCTTACTAGTTTTCGCAATTTTGACGTGGCCGGATTTGTCCTTAGTTGAACCTCAATAAATTTAGCTGTTAACAAAGGTTATTTCTGGTTCTGGGCAGGGGCTGAGCACCACAGCTATACATTATTTCCTTTCTGGTTGGTTTCTTGAACTTTCTGGCTTGTCATGAGCTTCCTTAAATAAAAGAAGTTTTAATGTGTCTCCAATGATTCTTTCTCATTTTTGATTACATTATTTTATGTGATTAATTTTTTCAAAAAAACTGGAGAACAGGTTTTTTTTAAAATATAAAATCAATGTAGATTCAAATTTTCTGGATAGGCCATATTGATGTTCACAGGTAATACTTTAGAATATGTACAAGATAATTAAATGGGCAATAGGTGAAATAAAAAACATAGACATTATTTTTTGAAGTATCTTAATGCTCACTTAGTCATTTAGTAGAGAATTGAAAATCAGCAGGCACTAAAATAGCAGTAGACGGAGAAGTGACTGGTGGTGACCATGGGGGAGGAGTAGGAGTGGGTAGGTGTGAAGGGGCACAAAATTAAAGGGGCACAAAAATTCTCGAGCATAATGTAAGTTGGTCATGAGGATGGTAGTACAGTATGGAGCATATAGCCAGTGATTCTGTAACATCTTTCTGTGGTGACAGGTATAGAAGTGAGGGTGCACTAGTGAGGGTGAGGATTTAATAATATGGGTAACTGCTGAACCACTGTGTTATATAGTTAAACCAATATAAGACTGTGTATCAACTATACTTCAATTTTAAAAAATGGTTAATTGAAACAGTAAAAAAAAAAAAAAAGAAAAAGAAAAATAGCAGCTACTAATCCAACCTGCAGGATTAAGGTTCTTTAGGGAAAAACTAAGATCTCTAGGTGTATAGCTTTCTTCCAAAATCAAGGTCTATTTTGGAAGACATCAAAGTTCTTCTTCAAGATAAATAATCTACCATACATCTTTTTTATGGCATGAACTTTATGGAAAATATCAATAGTCAACATCTCATCACTTTAGCTGTCAAAATGCTCCATTGTCAGAGAAAGTTTTGGAATTCCAAATATATTACTGTGGAAGGAAAGTCTGGCGGTTTGGACTTTGTAAGGTCTTTATTCCACATAAACTACTAGGTAAAGAAATCTCCATGACAGGGATCCGCAGTGTTGTCCCTGGTGCTCATAAATACTCCACTGTATTGTCTGAAATGACTTATCTCAGTCCTGACTGTGGGCTCAGATTTACTGTACAGTTCATCAACTTCTCAGCATGATGGATAATGAATATTTCATTTACATCGCTAATTGCCAAGCCATGGTTCCCGCAACCTTTAACCCGTATGCTTTATCCCATTATCACCATATGTCAATATAATTGCATTTAACATTCCAAATGATAAACTTTCTTCTATACGGAGAAATATTTTTCACAAAGAAATCATATGAATGCTGCTGATAAAATACAAGTCTACAACAGGAAAGGACAAGGACTAAAGCAGAATACTAGGTAGATTCTTGCAACTAGTCAAATCCATCTTTGGACAAGGACCTTTGATTTCATAGTTAGAAAAAATAATAATATTTTCTTAAGGTGTTATCTTTATTAGCCTCTAATTCAACAAATGCATAAAAAGAGATTTCCAAAGTGGTGCAATCAAACCTTCAGGTCTATGTAGCAGCATTCCCCACCTCAGAATTAAAAAAATTGGTTAGTGATAACTACATAATCCAATTATATTTTCTATCTTTACCTGATTATCAGCCAGTAACCAGTAACGAAATAGTCTGCTGCCATCACTAATTTGGAATTGAACAAATTTGCAGAAGGAAAGAAAAAAATATCAAAAATTAAAAATCCTAAACTGGGCAAAAAGTTGCAAGACCATTTTGTCTGGTCACCTGTATCCAAGGTTCCTTTAAAACTAAAGCACAAGATGAAGCTAAAACAAAGATGGGTTTTTGTAGGTGTTCAGCTGTCCCACAGAACCAGCCACTGAGAGAGCTACAGTGGAGTCAGATTACAGTGGCATCAAAAGTCATCTGCTTGAGGATTTCCCAGGGCCACACAGACTGCACTTCAAAGCTGGGGTGTGCTTGCCACCTTGACCTCCAGCATTCCCCATCTCTATAAATGATCCAGTACCTCCATCAATCTTTATACAACATAACTGAGATTTACCCATGACAGTTTTTTTCCTCCTAATTGCCATGCCAGCCCATCAACAAATCCTGTTGGTTATCACTCAAAAGTGTATCTTGAATTTGTTTACTACAGCTCTGCTGCCTCCCATCCTGCTCCAAGTCACTGTCACCGCTCCCCTGGTCTAAGATAGGAGCCTCTAGTCCATCTCCTGTGTTCTTACTTCCTTCCCATCATTCTTTGCCATGTCCCTACCTTTACAGTTCTCTGACGGCTTCTATTGTAGAATAAAATCCAAACTATTTACTCTGACCTGAGAGGCTTTGTATGATCTGACTTGACCACCTCTCCAGCCATCCATGCCACTCTCCTCCCCACACTCACTATAACCCATGCAGTTCCTAATGGATATTCCATCAGTTTCCTGAATGTGGCAATCTGTTCCCTACTTCAGAGTCTCTGCACTGATGTTCCCTTTGCCTGCAATGCTTTTATCCCTGGTCTTCTTCTACTCTAGTGTATTCTTGATTTATAAGCTTAAAAAGTACTTTTTCAAGGAGGCTTTACACAACCTCCCTATCTAATGTATATTAGGTTATATCATTATTACATTTTCTCATAGTAGCACCCTATATTTTTCCTCATGGTTCTTAAAATCATTTGAAATTTACACTTATTTGTGTGATTGTGGTTTAATATCATGCTCTCCCACAAGACTGAAAGCTCCATGAAGATGAGAACTGTGTATTTTATCTCCCTCTATCCCTAGCACATAGCATATAGTATGAATGAAGGAGTTAGTTGAAACGTCTTGGTGAAGAGCACGAACTCTGGAGCCAGATTCTGCTTCCCCATATTTATACGACCTTGGGAAAAGTTCTTATTCTCTCTGTGCTTCATTTTCTTTATTTGTTAAATCAAGACTATAATAGTACTTCTTCCTGGAGTTGTTACGAGGATTAAATGGATTAATTTTTGTAAAACCCATGAACGAGTACCTGCTATGTGTTAGGTTCTATGTAAGTATGTTATGTCAAAATAAAATTTTGGAGTTACAAGCAGTATAGCTTGGTTTGGAGATATATTCTCAGGTACTACTGCTTTACATCCTAATGAATTACATATATTTAGCATCTCAATAAACTCCAAGGTCAATAAGTAAAGAGCTAGTCCACTCCGAGTCTCAGCAGAGATGCATTTTACATTACCATCACTACAGTATTTCTCTGAGGAGTCAATGCACCAAAGACTGGACATCTTTATGGCTGGATGAGCTACACGGTAGAATGAGGATGAGACTGGAAGCTAGAAGTCCTGGCTTTTATCCTTTACCCTGCTTTTACCTAGAGCTCTGTGATCTAAATAAATGTTCTAGGTCTATGAAACAAGGGCCCTGAATTAGACAATCCCAAGATCTCTCAGCCCACCATACATAATCGATGTATCTTATATTTCTTTGGTTTCTTTTAAAATGCCCAAAGCACTACATGTAATAGGTATTGCATCTGATAAATGGAAAAGCACAGAAACAAAGTAGATGCTTAATAAACATGAGCGTGTCAGCTGCTTATGCATTCCTTAACCCGAAGTCCTGGGACTGTGGGATCTCCAGAGGAGAGCTCAGGAGAATGAGGGTCTGGTATATGTCAGGCACTTGAGAGTAGCTTTACAAAGGTGACTTCATTTGTTCTTGCCAACAGCCTGGCGAAGTAAGTACTAAAATCCATGCGCTCCGTGAAGAAACAGACAGAGAGAGCGCTTGTGAGGCCCAGAAGCCTACACCATGTGCAGTTCCCAACTCAGGTTCAGGGTGTGCCCACATCTGTCATTTGTCACATCAAAGGGAGGTGGGAAATAAAAGAGGCTGGTGACTTTACCCACTGAGGCCACATATCTGGTGTGGCTGAGATAAATGATGTCACTGGAAACAGCAAGATGAAACACGCTGTCTGAATGGTGATATGTTTTTGCACATTTTAGCCCTTTAAATGCTCCCCACACACCAACACAAAAGGAAGTACAAAAATAACTACTTTATAAAGTGACACCGAGCACTTGATTTCCATCTTGACTTCCTCTGCTCATTTCTATGCTTCCTAGTCACCGGCCTCCCAGAATGCACTGCCCGTTTTCTGCCTGGGTTCCTACGGTCTGTCTGGACCTCTGGGATGTCACCTCACAGACTCCTTGCTTGGCTCAGTC
>JAVSCE010001492.1:0-43304 GCA_032199065.1 Smutsia gigantea | reverse complement strand
TCTTAAAGCATTTACCAAACTATCAAAGTCCTGTAGAAATTAAAAAGACCCACCAAGGGGTCCTGCAAACAGATGATAAATGTGGGAATAGAGAATAGGAATCTTAGGGATAGAGAGATAATGGGGACAGCAACGCAGGTGTAGGTGGTATACAGAGGAAACAACCAGCAATTTGCCTTGCTTGTTATATGGTAGAGAAGCTTCAAACAACTTTGAGTGTAGAGTATCAGAGGCATACAGTTTAAGATAGAAGGGTTTTTTAGGGAATGTGTTTGTTTACTTGTTTGTTTGGGGGTTTATCATTCCCATTGCCATGCATAGCTTTTCATGGCATGGCTTCTGCCTACAGTTTGAGTGTCATCTCTTGCCATTCTCTGCCTCAAACTCTAAAGCTTGTGTGTCCTTTCCTGTGCATGAACATACATATTGTGTCTCACCTCTGTGCCTTTACTCATGCTGTTTCTTCTTCTGGAAATTCCTGCCCTCCTCCTCCTCATTTGGCTAACTACTACTCATCCTTTAAGCCTCTGCTTAGGTGTCACCTCCTCCACATCTTTCCACAGTGGTTGGGCCTCTATAACTGCAGACTGGTTTTAGATGCCTCTCCTCAGTAGTTCTGTGCTACCCTATGCTTGTTTTACATTACGTGAAATTATTTGCTTACAGTCCTCCAGAATTCATGTTCTGTGAGAGCAGGGAAACTGTCTAAACCGTTCGTTCCTGTATTCCCAACACCTAGCACAAAACCTGACACAGAGCAGGCCCTCAGTAAATGCTTATGAGAAAATTTGATTCAGAAAGGCCATTTAATGATTTTGTGGTAAAAAACGGGAAAGGACAACTTGTCTAGAATCCATCCCTAAGAGATAATAAAATGCCAGAAGTGTGTTTTTTCTTCTTTGGGGTCTGACTTATTAACTCATGAATAAATTGTGTTTGTGATTTTTAAAATGTATTTGGGACTTGAAAGAAGTATAGAAATTGAGTGGCACAAGAGAGAGGAAACTACATAAGCTCAGTCATGGGGGTAAGAATGAGTATGGTGTAGGAGAACGTGAGACTACTCTGCTAATGGCCAGGGCAATAGGAAATAAGATGGAGAAAGTGTGGCCGTTCTTGGGCCTTGAAATCCAGGCCTAAACTATTGCCTGACAGGCCAGTGTAAACTAAGTGTTAACTCGGGAGTAATACATAGTACACTCAACTTTAGCTGTGCAAAACCACCTCAAAATTATAACTAATGACGTCCATGCACTGAGTTGTGCCATGCTGGACTTTTAACTGTGAGTCTTCTTTTCCAGGACACATACACCACAGCCATGAATCTGTTTTGGTTAAAAAGAAATTTCATTGACAGCAATTTAAGATTTATTTAATAATAAATCACTAGGAACTAAAAATCAGCTCATAATTGTGATTTTGTCCAGGAAAAAAAGTTCATCCTACATTCTTTTCCCTTCTTACTAAGATTAAATTTGTCATTATCCATGGGAGTCCCTTCAATCTTGCTTGTAGTCACTAAAAATAAAGAGGACTCATTGCCTAAAGCCTTCTTCTAGATATTGTGGATGTGAAAATTTAGACAAATAAGAAGGTGTTTGAACAATGTCCAGACCTAATGACTTATTGAGCGAGCACACTGTTTTCTAGCTCTGTCCTGGAAGAATCTTCCTTTCACCAGCTGAACGTCTAAGAGAAGGAACCCCACTAGTCAGTCTACAGGAAAAAGAACATATACATACATTTTTAAATAAATCCTGTCATACTAAATGTGTGGATATCAATTATCCCTTTAAAGTTTATACTTTCAGATATTAACACTTTTTAAAAATTGGACTCCACCCATAGTCAAAACATTAATAAGTTATTTGTAAAAAAAGTTTCCTTCAAACCTAGGAAGCAAGACTTATTTAAGAAAGACAATCACATAGATTTCCTTACTGCCATCCAAGGAGGTTATGATTCTAGTTACATCAACTAGTGAACGGGTGGAGAAAACACACACTACTTTCCTACAGAACACTGAAGGATGACATGCCAAAGAAAATGATAGTTCCTGAGGCATAATTTCATACTGGTGCTTTCTAAATAGGAAAAGTGGATTTGTTAAATTTCATGATTTCTTTTTACATTCACTCTAACATACCATATAGCTTTTCTTGAGTATTAAGTGCACAGTTCATAGGTGTACAGCTTGATGAATTTTTACAAATATAACTCTCCCATACATCGAGCACCAAGTTCAACAAACAACAGTCCCAGAATGCCAGAAGACCCCTCCTTATCTTCCTCAAGGTTAAGCACTATCCTTGAATTTTAACACCAAAACTTAGTTTTGTCAGTTTTTGAACTTTTTATAAATGGAATATTGTAGCATGTATACTTGTATGCCTGCCTTCTTTTGGCTCATCATTATGTTTTGGAGATCATATGTTACCAGACACAGTAACATAGATCGTTAGTTAGTCTAGTATCATTCCGCACAGTATTCCAGTGTATGAATACACTATAATTTGTTTATCTGTTTTACTGATGGACATTTGGGCTGTTTCTGGACTGGGGCTATTTTGAACAGTATGGCTATGAGTTTTCCTGTAACATGTCTTCTGTATGTGCTTCTGTTCAGTACAGACAGACCTACAGTGGTCTTTCCAGATCACAGGGTATGTCCTAGTCAGCTTTAGTAGACGTTTCCAGTTTTCCAAAGTGATTTTCCACTTTACATTCCCACCAGCCCTGCCACATAGATTTTTTTAAGGCCATGTGGAAAGGAATGGACTATGGAAGGAAAAGAAGGAAGGTGGAAGGAAGGGAGTGCTTGATGGGAAAAGAGAAGAAATAGTATTTACTGATCCAGATGCTGTGTGAAGTGATCAACATTTATGATCTCATTTAATTCTCACAGAACTCCTTTGAGGTAGGAACTGTTATAATCCCCATTTTACAAATGAAGCAACAGAAGCTTAAAGAGTTAAGTGACTTGCTCAGAGTCACACAACTAGTAAGTGACAGGTCTGGTATTTGAACCCAGACTATCTGACTCTAGTCTACACTCTCAAACCCCTTAATATAAGAACCTGAGGACAAGATATTAGAAAATACTTTGTCTGTGGCATTCCAGCTGCACAGAGCTTGGTACCCCACCAGCATCAATGATAATATGGAATAATTTGGCATCATTTGACCCTCCATATCCAGCAGAGCAGTGCACATAGATGAAACTGCTTAATCTGATCCTCAGTAGCATTGAATAAGCTTATCTGTATTCCCTCCTTAAAAGAAAAGTCACTACTTAGACATTTATGCTACCTTCCCAGCTGAGTATAACATTATCAGTCTGCAAGTGTTCACCACTGGGAGATTTGGATTCAACTAATTCATAGTAAGGACAATCAGTGCTGGGTGTTCAGGGTGAGGCCTGGATTTCAGTAGCTAGGGCTTAGAAATAGGCACTTATTGTTCTCTGAGGTGTAACAAACACGTAAGATTTGGAGCCTGCAGAAAACTTAGATGCTTTATTAACTACCCCATGAAAGGCAGCTTTTTTTTCCAAAATATCTTTAACCAAACCAATCCTTAATATAAAAGATATCTGAGTTACACTAGACAATGGAGCTAATGTGGATTTTTTTTTTTTGACCAGCAAATCAGGAATTTTCTCTCCCAGGACAGAAAGGGTCTTTCTTCAGTATACCAGTATTCATTCTACCACCATGAAACCTTGATTATGTAGCAACTAGAGATACTCTTTAATTGTTCGTAACAATGAATAAATGTTTTAATTTGACCTAGTTATCTGATGCTAATATAATGATGCACTAGAGGAGAGAAATATTTAGTCTTCACTCTTGATATACTGGTATTTCTCCTTTTAAAAGCATTGCTGTAAGGCATGCTTACTGCAAGTTTGCACTTGCAATAATAAACTGTATGAGAACAATTTGCTATATCTCTTAAACATCAGACCCTTTAGAAATCTAGGTGCCTAATCTTTTGGTTTCCCACCTAAGGAAATCATTCATTTCATATGATCTACAGAATAATCACTCTTGTTAACTTCTTAAATAAAAGCAAGCATACAAAAA
This sequence comes from Smutsia gigantea, assembly GCA_032199065.1. Classification (NCBI taxonomy): domain Eukaryota; kingdom Metazoa; phylum Chordata; class Mammalia; order Pholidota; family Manidae; genus Smutsia; species Smutsia gigantea. The sequence goes on along the minus strand of JAVSCE010001492.1, from coordinate 39,219 downwards.
TCATTTCATTATGGGACCCAACTGAAACCCACAAACAAGAGTCCTTTGAAAAGAGAAAACCAGTTAAAGAATAATTGTGTTAAGACTATCTGTGTACATGTGCAGGTATTTTCAGTATCTTATTCTAATAAATAAACATCAAACTGGGGTTGCTGTTACGACATAGTCTAAACTGGAAAAGGAAGTGCTGAACAAAATCAATCATGTGTCTAAAGTATGGCATCTATTTTTTCTTGCTTGGTTGAAGTCCTCTAATGTAAAAGTGACATGCAGTAGAATATCAAATATATGAAGAATATGAAATTCTTTCCTCCTTCACCATGCACAGCAATCTTCTAGCTTCTTCTGCTGAAACTGATACCCGGAGGGCTCTCTGAGGCTGCCTTCATCAGTGCACTTTCTTTTATTGCTGAATATCATGGCAACTGATTTGTGTTTCATTACCATCAGACAATACTGTCACTAACAATAACATTACTGCCTCTAACAATAATAACAATAACCAGTACAAGAGTAATAATATCAGTTACCATTGTTTGAGTAGCTGCCATATGCCATGCATTTTACATATGTTATTTTCAATTCTCCCAACTCTACCAAATAGGCAGAGTTTTTTACATTTTACTTTTTTACAGCTTAATAAACAGGCACAGAGAGGTCAAATAACTTATCCAGGGCCATAGGGCTAGAAAATACTGATATTCAAACCCAGTTTTGTTAACAAAACCTAAGCTTTTCCCAGTAATCATACTATGGAACTTCTCTTCGCTTCAGCCTTTCTTGATTATCCAACAACTTCTTTCTCTTCTCTCAGCAGTCTTCCTTCTTCCATCCCTCCCCTTTAAGCCAGCCTTTCCTTAAAACACGAACAAAAGGTAATTAATATTCATCACTAGCCCAAACAGGTAACACCTTAACACCTGCCAGATATCTCACTTCTCCCAAACTGGAGATTCCTTTTGGGGAGCTGCTGAAGAGAAGAGGGGTGAATTGGTATGTCAGCCAACTGGATCAGTTCTATGAGCTTCCTACAATCAGATCAGTTTATGAAACCAGTACCAAGACCTCCACCAATACCCACGGGAGGGAGGGCTTAGAAATAAATGGAATCCAGCTCTGTAATCTGGTGGTCAGAATTTCAGGCTGCCCATGATCCTGTGTTACTGGGATATGGTTGTTTTCAGGTTTAGGAGTGGTTATACACCTGTCTTGTAATTACACAACACCAGCTAATACCTCAGTGTGAGTTACAGACTGACTCACTTGTTTAGATCTTTTGTGTCTCAAAATGAAGGGAGCTATGTGATTAAGACTTACTAGGAAATATTATTGAAAAATGCAGGAAAAATGAAAACACAACATCTTACATAATATCTCTCCATTAAATCATTTTACCAACTGGAGTTGCTCATTCCAATGAGATATGCCAAGTGAAGTAGACACAATATGTATTAGTCCTATTTTTCTAACAAGCTAAAAGAAAAACACATTGCTTTTTCATAACTTCCTGATAAAAAAAAATCTGTGGAGCTAGAAAACTAGCAACATTTCCTGACATAAGTACTTAATCTTATTACCTATTCTGACTAGCATATCCTTTGGGGAATAGAAAAAATATCTATCTATATTGATATCTAGTTTATTGAATGGTGGTGAGCACACATGTAACTTTTTTTTTGATTACTGCCTTTAACCATGGTGTGTTGAACTCCATTTTTTGACCCTTAAGAATATGTTAGGAATAAAACTATTTGCAGATGGCATGATATTATACACAAAAAACCCTAAAGACTCCACTGAAAAGTTGTTAGAGCTAATAAACTAATTCAGTAAAGTTGCAGGATACAAAATCAATATACAGAGGTCTGTTGAGTTTCTATACACTAGTGACAAACTATGAGAAGAGAAATTAAGAAAACAATCCCATTTACAACTGCATCAAAAATAATAAAATACCCAGGAATAAATCAGTGAAGGAGGTGAAAGATCTGTACACTTAAAACTATAAGACATCTGGGCAAAAAAATGAAAAAGACAAATGAATGGAAAGGCTTCTATGATCATGGATTGGAAGAATTTATTGTTAAAATGCCCATGCTACCCAAAGAAATACACAGATTTAATGCAATCCCTATAAAAATTCCAATGGTATTTTTCACAGAAATAGAATTATCCTAAATTTTGTGTGGAATCACAAAAGACCCCAAATATCAAGAGAAATTAAGCAAGAAGAACAAAGGAGGAGGCATCATTCTCCCTGATATCAAAGTATATTACAGAGCTATAGTAATTGAACAGTATGGTACTGGCCTAAAAACAGACACATAAATCAATGGAACAAAATGGAGAACCCAGAAATAAACCCTCAAATATGTGGTCAGCTAATTTATGACATAGAAGCCTAGAATATACAATGGAAAAAGGATAGCCTCTTCAATAAATGGTGTTGGGAAAACTGGACAGCCACATGTAAAAGAAGGAAACGGGACCACTGTCTTATACCACACACACAAAAATTAACTCAAAATAGATTAGACTTGAATGTAAGACCTGAAATCATAAAACTCCTAAAAGAAAGTGTAACCTGTATGCTCTTTGACATCAGTTTTGGATACGATTTTTAAAATCTGACACCAAAAGCAAAGGAAACAAAAGCAAGAGTAAACAAATGGGACTATATCAAACTAAAAAGCTCCTGCACAGCAAAGGAAATAACCAACAAAATTAAAAGGCAGCCTACTGAATGGAAGAATGTATTCTCAAATCATACATCTTATAATACCCAAAATATATACAGAATTCATACAACTCAATAGCAAAAAAAACCAAACAGTCCTATTTAAAAATGGGCAAAAGTTCTGAACAGACACTTCTCCAAAGAAGACATACAGATGGCCAACAGGCACATGAAAAGATGCTTTACATCATTATTAATCATCAGGGAAATGCAAATCAAAACCACAAGGAGATATCACCTCACACCTGTTAGAATAACTATTATCAAAAAGACAAGAAATAACAAACATTGGAGAGAATGTGGAGAAACAGGAACCCTCATGCACTGTTGGTAGAAATATAAATTGGTGCAGCCTCTTTGGAAAACTGTATGGATTTCTTCAAGAAAATTAAAAATAGAACTACCTTATGATCCAGCTATTCCACGTCTGGGTATTTATCCAAAGAAAATGAAACACTAACTCTAAAAGACACATGCACCCCATGTTCATTGCAGAATTATTTACAATAGCCAAGATATGGAAATAACCTAAGCTTCTATCAGTGGATGAATGGATAAGGAAAATGTGGTATATATGTATACAATGGAATATTACTCACCAATAACAAATGAAATTTTCCTATTTCCAAGAATATGGATGGACCTTGAGGACATTATGCTAAGTGAAATAAGTGACACAGAAAGACAAATATGTTATGATTTCACTTATATGTGGAATCTATAACAAGCAAACAACAACAACAAAAAAATAAGCTCATAGACACAGAAAAAAGACTGGTAGTTGCCAGAGGTCAGCAGGGAGGAGGTTGGGCAAAATGGGTGAAGTGAGTAAAAAGGCACAAATATCCAGGTATAAAATGAATAAGTCATGGGGATGTAATGTTCAGCATGATGACTATAGTTAATGATACTGTACCACATATTTGAAAATCACTAAGAGAGTAGATCTGAAAAGCTTATCACAAGAAAAAATTTTTGTAACTATATATGATGATGGATGTTAACAACTTATGTGATCGTTGTGCAATATATACAAATATTGGATCACTACGTTGTACACCTGAAACTAATATAATGTTATGTTTCAATTATACCTCAATAAAAACAGTGAAGGACACTTGAGGAAAAAAAAATTAACACCTCAGGCATATCCCATAGCTTTATGGTCACTTTAAGGTATTAAAAAGTTCAATGTAGTCCAACCCATCTTAAAACTTCAATTCATTGCCAATATACTTTCAGTGACAGCCAGACTTCAGCATAAGGGACTTGGACTGTTGAGGAAATGCTGGCCCTTTCTTTCCTGTCCTCACTTTTCAGAGTCTCTTTCTGTAGGGTTGGAGATGAGAAAAGCTCCTGGTATAATCCGCATTCAGCTGTCACTGCTTCCCTCTGCAAGGCAGGCATCACCCAAATCAGGGCGCATGTGAGGTCATCGGGAGCATATGGACGTGTGGCTCCTCCTTGTATTGTTCACTGATACCTAGTTGCAACCTCTTCCAAGCCGGTGTCAGTTGTATACCTCAGAGTCTCTGGCTGCTGAGGACACCTGCAGCAACTGGAAGCCCTCTTGGGTAGCATACTGGCAAGATGACTTGAGCCTGGTTACCACTGGTGGCATCCATTTGACTAAGGGATAACACATACTTGCTTTCTATTCCAAATTGGAAGTTCAGGTTGTTCCACTGACATCCCCTTTCTTTTCCCTGCCATCTCTCTTCTGTTATTTTCTCCTGCTGCTCAAAAAGAGTTATAAGGGAGAGATCAGATGTTCTATTTAGATAAGCAGAGGTTAAAAAAAATATGACATGCCAGCATTCTCTTTGGCCAAGCCCTGCAGCTTCTGGCAAGCAGTTATCTTGGAGTCCTCTCCGTCTTTCCTTGGCATTGGAGCACACCTCGTCTTCCCCTTTAAGAAGAAAGAGGACTTATTGTGGCAATCATTTCACAATGTATACAAATACCTGTTCATTATGTCACATAACTGAAACAAACAATGTTATATGTCAATTATATCTCAAATAAAAAGAAAAATTTTAAAGAGGAGGAAAACTATAACACTTCACATATATATATAACTTTTTACATGTATTTTTCCATACAATCCTCCTAACAATACTATGAACTAGACAGCAAGGTATCATTGTCCCCATTTTACAAAAGAATCTAAAACATGAGATATTCTGGAGATACTGTGTTTTCAAAGGTCCCCTGTGGGAGTGGCAGAGCCAGGAACAAACTCTGGCTTCCGGATTCCCAGGCCTGTGCATTTTGCTGGAGCTCCACTCTAACACTGACTTCAGGGGCTCTGCCTTGTACTTGCAACTAGACTGGCGGGAAGAGATTTGGGAACTCTGTAATGAAATCTCCTTGGGCAGGGCCTGTCCAACACAGAGAAGCCTTATTCAGAATCTCATCCTACTGGATTAAAGGAAAGTTCTGGTAAAAAAAAAAAAAAAAGGGGCGGGGGGGGGCTACATGGTGCACACACACTAGGTGCTGTGGGAAAGCCAGGCATGAGGAGTTTGCAGTCATTCTCAGGAAGACATTAGATTGTCGAACAAGACAATGAATGACCAAGTGCTAAATTTCAAGTACAAATTTATGTGCTCAGATGATTGGACTGACTGGGGAGAGTTTCACAGGGGGTTTAGGACTGAAAGGACTAGGGTCTATGGTAAAAGATAACTGTAATCAACCCAGAATGAGCATCAAGAGGCATAACCCAGGTTTGATTAGAGCAAAAGATTTTGTGTTAGGGAAGGGGAGTAGAAGAAATGGTTGATTCAGTGCAGTGAAGACTGCAGGATTAATGAAGGAGGTACCTCAACTTCTTCACCACTGCATCTCCAGTGCTTTGAAGGAGGCCTGGAGCAGAACAGGTTAAATACACATCTGTTGCTTGCTAAGCCTAAAAATAGAGATCCTTGAATCTGGATTCCACCCTGTAGATAAGAGGGAGTCTTCTGAGTTACCAAGAACAGAATCACCTGAACATTTTCCAAAGTGCCTTGAGAATTATTTCAAATTTTATTTTTGTCCAGTCTTCATGCTACACCCTTATTCTATGAAGGATATCTCAGAGTGATAAGCTCACAGAGCAGCCCCAGTCCATGAAAGAAGGCTGAGGAATGACCAGAGTAGCATTCACTTTATTTCTTTGGCTAGCATCGGAATTGAATTTGTTATAATATTTGTGTTATTTCTTGTGGTTTGAAAATCCAGATTCACATTCATTTGCATAGTTAATAGGACCATAAATTTCTGGCAATGCATGTCAAAAATATGAAGAATGTTCATACCCTTTGACCTGGTACTTCTTAATTCTAGGAATGTAGCCTAAGGGAACAAAGATGTGAACAAAAATTTAGCATAACTGGGAAAAACAAAAAAACACTGAATAAACATATTATGAATGTTTAAATTTCCTGTCATTCAACCCAGAAAATTTATTTTGTAGAAAAATGACATATGAAAATGTTAACACATACACAGAAAGATTGGAAAAAGTCTGGAAGAAATCATGCCAAAATATTAGGGAACGTTTCTCCAGGTAGTGAGATAATTAATAATTTATATTCCCAAGTATCATGTATATCTTTTATAATCAGAGAAAAACTACACTGAGTTAATTTTTTTTAGTTTGTATTTGATCTTATCTTGTCATCTCTCTGCAGAGGCAAAAAAAAAAAAAAATGAAAGGGGACAGAGAATGGAAGTGACAACAAATTCCATGCAACTGAGCAACACACCAGTAGGTATTTATGGACCATCACCTAGGTATGGTAAGCCCACTCTCAGAGAAATCTTGCAAATTCCTCCTTTATCTTAATGTTCTTGCCCCAGTATGGCTGTCCATGCAAATAACAACAGAAAAAAAGAGCAAAAAAAAAATCCAGTTCAATTCAAATGATTCTTTGCTTTCTGATGTCCCAGGAAGGAGAGTGGTACATACAGCTCTAAGCCTGGGAATCTCTTTGAATTCCAGTCTAAACGCCTGTTCTTCTGCTACTGCCCTTAAAGTTGGTCTATAATTTAAAACAAAAAAAGGAGGGAAATGTACTCTAGAAATGTTGACAGTGTTTACTATACTTCCTCCCCACTTTGCAGTAATTAAGAGTATTCGGAAACAGGGCTCCTAACCTCAGACAGGCAGTTCCCTGCTGGCTAACTTTCTGCTGACATCATCCAAGGTAATGCCTGGGTAGCAGCGGGAAGGGTGGTTCTTTTCTGAATTCCATGCTCTAGGCCCACAGTCTTTTCTCTTTCCTTCTCCCTTGCCTCCTTCCTCTGTACCATGTCTATTGCTCACGTGCTCAGTGAGCCAGTTGAAGCGCAAAACTATTTACGGAGCATGGCAATTTCAGGGTATAAACTATACACAGTTTAGGTAAATTGTAGGTACACAGGCCTATTATTGAAATTAGCTAGACACAGCTAATTTGTTAATTAGGCCTTTAAAGAAGCTGTTGCTCTAGATTTTTCTCTATGGCTGGACAGCTCACTCGTCTGTTCGTCTTCTTTCCTGACAGACCAGCAGGCCCACCCCTCAGGGCTGAGGTAAAACTGCATCTTCCTTAAGTACTCCAAAACTATGTAGTATTTATTTTACCTACTGATTATAAAAGTAATATTTTTTTGTTACAAAAATCACAAAATAAGAAAAGCATAAAGTAAAAACAAAAGTCATCCGTAATACCTCCATTCAGATACAAACCACTATTGTTGAGACAGATGCTTTATATAAATATAAATGTATGTGTATATGTATGTATAAACAAAGAAAAAAGTTTTATGTTGTAAAAAGGGTTTAGATCCTGTTTTTCTTCACCTAGTATTATATTTTCAGCGTTTTCTCATGTCAGCATCTTTTAAAATGGCATCATAGTGTCCTATCGCATGGGTATGATGATTTATTTGATCTGTTTTTGGTCATTAACAATTCTCAGGTTTTCTTTGCTATAAATGATGCTTAGATAAGGATCTTTGTCTACAAATTATTAAGGATTATTTCCTCAGGGTAGAGTGTGGTTAGAAATCAGAAGGAATGATTGTTTTAAGGTTTAAAACATATATTTCAATGACTATCCAAAATTGTAACAATTCACATTACCTCCAGAAGTATATCAGAGAATCTTGGCAATTCTTGGTACTACTATGGGCCAATATTTTTAGTATTGTTTGGGAATCCTGACCAGTCCCAGATATGCATGGGTCTTACCTATTTATTTGCATCCCACATTTACTGCAATTTACTACCTATAATCAGCATCTCTATGGATCTCTATGGAAAATGACTTCTTGATATGGCCGTGAAGTCATATTAGTGGTTTTGTTATCTGATATGTATTAGTTACATTTCTCTGTAAATTCCAGTTGCGTCTTAAATCTCACTAGAATGTAATAAAAATTACATGACAAACGTTCATGTGAAAATCTTTATTAGCAGCTAGTATGATTCAGATGGCTAAATAGACCACCAAATAAACGTAAAGTGTAATTCTTTAATGTTTTGTGTATTAAGTTTCATTAACTTCAGTCAATTCCTATGAAACTTATATGGGAAAAGGCTAACATTTCTTGGATGGTAACCTGTGTGAGGGAGTGTGCACTTCCCATTTCACAGGCATAATCTCATTTAATCTTCACAGGGCTCTGAGGTGACATTCTCAGTATGCTGTTTTCTGATGAGGCTTGGAGAGGCTCAGGAACTCTACTCCAACCCTTCAGAAATAGCAGAGCCACAGATGAAACCCAGATCTTTCTGACATCACACTTAGAGCCCTTTACAGTTTGCCACATGAGATTCTGAAAGGTTAAGTTGAAACAGAGATATCACCTCTTATGATCATTAATTTTTACCTTCCCACTAATATCTCACACTGTGCTTGATTCTATTTCCAGCCAAAACCTTCTACTAGGAACTATTACTAACCCAGGAATATTCTGGAGATGAATCAATAAGTGATTGTGGAGCACATTAGAAGCCTAAATACAGGAACCTAATCACGCAACACACCTATATGAAGTATTCGATATTAAAACTGCTGTAAGAAAGAATGACACACCCAGTGGTTCCAACTTTAATGTTTTCTATTAGTCTATTTGTAGACGTGCATTTTGTTATTTTACAATATTAGGGGAAAATATTTATCCTCAGGTATCCTCCTTGTAACTCTTGCTGACATCCAAGAGTTGCGCACAGATATCTGGGGGCAGAATTTGGCTCTCTGTACGTCAGGGTGCAAGTTACCAAATATGAAGCCAGAAGTAATCTAACGTATGAATCGGTTTCTTTCATCGCATCTTCCTCCATCCTCCTCCTTTAAGAGGAGTGGCTTACTTTTCAAATGTTTTCTTCTTCTTTCTTTGAATCAATTATAAGCCACTTGCGTGAGAATCCTATAAACGTTTAGGAAACAATCTTCAAGACAATTCTTTTTGTCTGTAGAAGCCATCTTGAGTACATTAAAGCTGTTGGAATTTACAAGATAGCAGCCTAGTTACAGAACTGGTATTGTCCTAGATAAGCTCATGAAACAAGCCTTGTAAGGCAATTTATGATTATCCCTCCAAGTTAGAGTTTCTCAACCTCAGTACTATTGACATTGGGGGCCAGATGATTCTCTTTTGTTGGGCAGGATCCCGGTGCATCCTAGGAGGTTCAGTAGTATCCCTGGCCTCTAGCTAGCAGATGCCAGAAGCAACGCCCATCTGCCAGGTTGTGACCATCAAAAATCTTGGTCACTCCAGACACTGGCAATGTGCCTGGGGGTAGAGGATACTGGACAAAATCTCCCCCAGTTGAGAACCACTGCTCTCTGTAAAGTGTCCCTAACTTCTCCATAGTGAGGTGTTCCCTCTGGTTTCCAGTTAAAGCTTGAGGGTAGGTAAAGGAGAAATAAATGGCTACAGAGAGGAAAATCCTGATGGGCACAGGTGGTTAAAAGGGTAGGATATACCTATAAATGGATACAATATTAACCTCTTCCCTAATGGATTGTTTTAAAGAAAACCCCAAAAAAGTTATACTTGCACTATTAGATAGCACATTTATATGGGAAATATATTGGAATGGTTAAGAATTTAGTCTCTACAATTATATGGATTTCAAGTGAATTCTAGCTCTGCCACTTACTAGCTGAGTCACTTTGGACAAGTTTCTTTATTTTCTTCATTGTAGAATTTTTTTTTGTTGAAGTATAGTTGATATACAATATTATATTGGTTTCAGGTAGTCAACATAGTGATTGGACAATTATATACATTACAAAATGTTCACCACAGTAAGTGTAATTACCATACAAAGATATTACAGTATTATTGACTATATTTCCTATGTTGTACATTTCATCCCCGTGACTTGTTTATTTTATAATGGGAAGTTTGTACCTCTCTACACAGTTCTCTATTTTGCACATCCCCCACACCTGCCTCCCTAATAGCAACCACCAGATTGTGCATTCTGTGTCTCAGTTTCCTCATTTGTGTAATGTGAACAATAATATAGCACTTGTTTCCCTGGGTTGTTGTGATGATTTAGTATTAAAATGTAAATGTAGTGCCCATCAGGGCAAAACAAGAAAAACACTCCAGAAAGGCAGCTCCCTTAGGTCAACAACAAAGAAAAACTCTTGGAAAGTTGTTTGACTAGTTTTTTTCTACCTTGATGCTTTGAAAAAAGCAGGACTCTATCTATTTTTATGAGCTAACCTATAGAAACTTCCCCGAACAATCTTTCTAATAATCTTCCTGCCAAAATGGCATTTAGCTTTGTTATTTATAACAGGGAAATGATTTCCCGAAATTTTAATCTATGCATGGTTATCAAAGGAGGGGGTAGGACAATGGTAGAGCCCACTGAGGCTGCCCAAAGGACCTGTACTTCACATGCACCCATGCACCTGGAACTAGAGAGCCCCAGCCATGCTGGAACCACTACAGGGATTATTCAAAACTTGTGAGGTAAGAGACAGTGCACAGAGGCTGGCTGGATTTTGGCCAGTAAAATCATGTTAGACCTGTTTGGTTCATATGTGATTGAATTGGCTTATGCAAAACACACAGTTATGAGGCCAAAACTTTTACCTTTTCTGGATCATCAAGACAAATCCACCAATGGAAGTGAAAACATTGAAGTCCAGGCTTATATCACAACAAATTTAATATCTAATGTCCACCTAGGAAGAAGACATTTATGTATTTGAAGGGAAAATAAAGAGGGAAATTGGTTTCAATGTACATAAAGATTTAGCAGTCAAAAATTCTCTTACAAATATCTCCTATATTTCTTAGCCCCTCCATTTCCATTCTCTTTTATTAAGGCACCAAGTCTAATATCCCTTGAAAACCATGAGAATGACATGAAAATGTTCTGTTCCTGCCTCAGCCTCCCAAATTCACCTTTAAGTTTCAGCATCAAACTTATCTCAACCAAGTATCTCAGGGCTTCAAGGCAGAGGAGTGCCATACTACAGAGATCTATAATGAGCCTTCAACAGGCGCCTACACAGACTTTGAAACCCAGAACCTCGAGAGTAATGATTCCAACTAAGGAGAACCTGATTATTTCTCTAGCATTTGCCTTTCTTGCCAGCCTGATCCAAATCTGTTCAACTTCACAGAATAGTGTAGATCTCTTTGGGGTACCCAAGGTTGTAAAGCCATGTGTAATGTCCATGTATTTCTTTCTACATTACTCCCACCCCCAGGAAGTAAAAGTACAAAGCAGAAAATCAAAACCATCAATAATGCCACCACAAAAATATAGCATTTTGATATATAAATAAAACTTTTTCTATGGAGATGGGTATTTTAAACAAACAAGCAAACAAAGAATCATTTGATACTATTTTAAAAAGTGTTTTTCCTTATCTATGATATATATATTTTTGGAAGTACAGCATACTTACAGAGAAATGCATACATTCTAAGTATATAGTTGGATGTTTTTTCAAAGTTTACATGCTCCATGTAATCAACACCCATGTCAAGAAATAAAATAGTACCAGTTTCCTAGCATTTTGTGCTTCCTCACAGCCACACTACCCATGCCAAACGTGAAGGACTATCCTGATTCCTTTCATCATCCACTACTTTTACATTTCAAACTTTTTATAAATGGAATTGTAGAGTATGCACTTGTTTTTGTATCTAGCTTCCTTTATGTCTCATTGGATTTATAAGATTCACCCAAGTAGCTGTATGTGACAGTAATCACTCTCCGATATTATTGTACAGAAGTCCATTGTGTGAGTATACACAAGTTATTTATTCATTCCACACTTGAACATTTGAGATGTTTCTAATTCTTGGCTATTACGAGTAGTACTGTTAAGACTATTCTTGTACATATCTTTGGTGTATTTATGTTCACATTTCTCTTGTGTATAAATAAAAGTAAAATTGCTGGATCATAGGTTATGTTAGCTTTAGAATAGAATGTACAAGCCGTTTTTCAAAGTGGTTGTATATGTTTACACTCCCACCAGCAGCTAATGAGTATTCCAGTTCCTTTACATCCTCACACAAGCTTGTTATTATCTGTCTTTTTCATTTTAGCCATTCAAGTGGATGAGAACTTATGTCTCAACCTGTTTTCAATTGGCAATTCCCTGATGGCTGGTCATGCTGAATAGCTTTTCATAAGTTCATTAGATATTTTCTCTTGTGAAGTATCTAGTCAAGTACATTACCCTTTCTTCTATTGGGTTTTCAGTCTTTATTGAGGTGTAGGAGTTCCTTAGCTCTTCTGTTGACACCAAATTTGTTGGCTACATGTGCTGTAAACATCCTTTACCAATCTGAAACTTGTTTTTTGCTCTCTTAATAATGCTTTTGGTTAACACAAGTTTTTAATTTAATGTCCATGTTTTTTGTATTTTTATTAAGGTATCATTGATGTACACTCTTATGAAGGTTTCACATGAAAAACAATGTGGTTACTACATTCACCCTTATTATCAAGTCCCCACCACATACCCCATTGCAGTCACTGTCCACCAGTGTAGTAAGATGCCACAGAGTCTCTATTTGTCTTCTCTGTGCTACACTATCTTCCCCATGTAATGTCCAGGTTTTTTAATGTCCAGTTTTATAGCAACATCTTTTAATAGTGCTTTTGTGTGCTGTTTAGGAAGTCTTTATTCAACATCAGTTAGATATTTTCCTACTTTATTTCTAGAAGCTTTATTGTTTTATCTTTCACATTTAGATCTACAGTCCATCTAGAGTTGATTTGTATATGGTGTAATATAGAGGTGAGATTTCCTTTTTTTCTGTTTGTAATCCAATAGATGATGAATCGGGCACCACTTATTGAAGAGGTCATCTTTCCCTGCTGTACCACAGGAAAGTCAAGTAACCATATATCTGTGGACAGGTTTCTGAACTCTGTTCTGCCTCCTTGTTCTATTTATCTCACTTTGTCCCAACATCATGCTATAGTAATTATTGTAACTTTATTGTAAGTCTTGTAATCAGGTGGTAGATGTCCTCCACCTTTATTTTTCTTGTCTTGATTATTCTTCACCCTTTCCATTTCCATAGTCTTTAGAATAAGCATGCCAACTCCCACAAAAACACCTGCTGCAGTTTTAATTGGGACTGCTGTGGAATCTATAGATCAATTTGGAATAATTGCTATCTTTACAATAGTGCGTGGTACTGTATGTGCATGGTATGTGCCTCCATGTATTTAGGTCTTCTTAATATCTCTTGATTTTTTTATGGTTTTCTGTTCATATATTGATCTGGCATATATTTCACTTTGATTTTTCCTAGGTATTTGATATTTTTATGGTGTTTTAAATGCTATCTTTTAAATTTTCATTTTCTATGATTGTTTCTGGTATATAAATACAATTGTAGTATACTTGATCTTGTAGTCAATAACCTTAATAATTCACTTATTAATTGAAATAGCTTGCTTATATATCTTTTGGATTTTATATACATGCAATCTCATTTGTGAATAATGACAGTTTTATTTCTTCCTTTCTAATCCTTCCACCATTTTATTTTCCTGTCTTGTTGCATCTGGTACAATGATAAGTGGGCATCTTTTTCTCATCCTCATCTTGGTGTGTACTGGGTGGAGAATCATTGATGTACAATCTTATGAAGCTTTAACATGAGCAACATTGTGGTTTCAACATTCACCTATACTATCAAGCCCCCCCACATACCCCATTGCAATCAATTTCCATCAGTGTAGTAAGATATATAGAGTCACTACTTGTCTTTTGCATGCTATAGTGCCTTCCCCGTGATCCCCCTACATTACGTGTGCTAATCATAATGCCCCTAAATCCCTTTCTCTCTCCCTCCCCATCCACCCTCCCGTACCCCTCCCCTTTGGTAACTGCTAGTCCCTTCTTGGACTCTGTGAGTCTGCTGCTGTTTTGTTCCTTCAGTTTTTCCTTTGTTCTTATACTCCACAGATGAGTGAAATCATTTGGTGCTTGTCTTTCTCCGCCTGGCTTATTTCACTGAGCATAATACCCTCTAGCTCCATCCATGTTGTTGCAAATGGTAGGATTTGTTTTCTTCTCATGGGTAAATAGTATTCTACTATGTATATGTACCACTTGTTCTTTATCCATTCATCTACTGATGGACACTTAGGTTGCTTCCATATCTTAGCTATTGTAAATAGTGCTGCGATAAACATAGGGGTGTACCTGTCTTTTTGAATCTGAGAACTTGTTTTCTTTGGGTAAATTCCTAGAAGTAGAATTACTAGGTCAAATGGTATTTGTATTTTTGTTTTTTTTTTTGAGTAGCCTCCATACTGCTTTCCACAATGGTTGAACTAATTTACATTCCCACCAACAGTGTAGGAGGGCTCCCCTTTCTCTGCATCCTTGCCAGCATCCTTTCAACATTTTATCATTAAACATGTTTTCTGTGGGATTTTGATATATACTCCTTATCAGACTAGACAATTCTCTTTCTAGTTGGCAACAAGTTTTATTTTTTTAAATCTTGAATGGATGTTATCAAATATGTTTTTCTGCATCTAGTGAGATAAAATACAAATTCCTTCTTGACTCTGTTAATATGAATTACATTCATTGATTTGAAAATGTCAAACCACCCCTGTATTTCTGAAATACACTTAACCTATTTGAGATATATGTATTTTTAAGTACAGCATTTTATTTGATAATGTTAAGATTTCCCATTATACAAAATTTAACAAGCAGTGAATGTCTAAACATGTCAACAAATATGGGTCTATTTTATCAGTTTTAATGATTGAATTCAGCCCCATATTGATGTACCAGAATGTAAGCTGTTTTCAAAATTTTTCTATCATAAACAGAATTGTCCTGAACTCCCTTGTGCATACATATTTAACTTGTACCTATCTTCCAAAGTACTAAGTAACACTGCCTTCATGGTCTCATTTGAACTCAGTTCTAGCTTTATAAGTATCAACTTCCAAGAATCAGAACTCAGATTTCCTGGTTGCTTTTTATAGGCTTCTTGGGTAGCAGAAACTCCCTAATGTATAATCTTGAGCTTGCTACTAATGGCCCTGGCTAAAGATTGATATCTATTCAAAGGACATAGGACCTGGGAAGTGAAAAATCAAAACACCTTAGTGTTAAAATGGAAAATAACCTGGGGAAAGGTTTTGTGAAGCAATTGAATGTGGTCTCAGGAAAATTCAAATTGATAACAGCAATGCAAATGAACAGAAACATTGGATTCACATGCCAATTACCAGCTATGTAATCTTAGGCAAATTAGTCCTTGCTGTAACCCTGAGTTTCTTCACCAGTAAAATAGGAATATATTAATATTAGAGGACTGTTAAGATGATAAAATGGGCAGCTCCTACTACTGCATTTTTACAGAGTTGGTGTTCAGTGAATGACAGTTCTTTAGTTTTTCTTTAGTTAAGGGGCAGTATTTTTTTTAAAAAAAGAAAGACTCTACAAAGGATTTGCTAGGTTTTCTTTGAAGAGGGCACGGAAAAAAAAATGACTTTTTTGTACATCAAGATCTTCCCTTGAACTTTAATACATGTAAACAAATAGGATATTTCCTATACTTGGAAGCTGCCGGGAGGAAAAAGGATCTATATTATCAATGACATGATTTATTTTGCATGCTCACCAAAATATCCATGTGAACATTTTCTCTATGTGACTTTTTAACTTGTCATGCAAGGCTAAAAAGGCAGGATGAAGTCCTAGTTTAGAGATGATTAATTAGGATCAGATTAGGTACTTCTTAGTTATGAAATGATTGAGTCACACTCTCAGTCTACATCTTCTGGTCTGAGGGTGGTGACATAAATTAGCAGAGAGCACTTGGAGAATGATGCATTGGTTAATTATTTGAACTTACTGGAGCTTATGCTAGAGATGTCTTATCCTTAATGGCAACTATAAGTCTGTAAGGCAATGTCCAGTGTGCTCCCATCATTGCTCTTCCACTCCTGGTCCTGGTTTTATCCTCTGGAACTACAAAATTTAGTGTAAACCTTATTTACATGACAAGCTTTCAACTATTCCAAATCACTGCTCATTTCTTAATGCACTTTTCAACAAGCATTATTATATAAACCCACTGACAGAAGAACAACAAACTTATAAAAGTACAAGTAGAACCCATTTTCAATAAAAATTCATGATGTCTGGTCCTATAGGATGAGGCCATTCCCATGTTTATAAAAACCTCAAATAAAAATTCCTGTAAAATAAGTAGTCAGTTTAAAAAACCCTGATAAAGTTGACCCTTTGTATAACACCAATATTGAATATCTGTACAATTTTTACATTTCTTCATAAATACTGACTTATCAAAATGTTTAACTGATGATGTAGGGAAAGAAAAGAAGTTATAAAGGTCCTTGTCCTCCCATCCCTTTTAAAAAAATTTCTCCCTAGAAAGTAAAGGACAGTTTGGGTTGTAGGAAACCTGTACCATGGATGTTGGGAATTAGTTTTCTCAAAGCCAAAAATGTAGAGACCTAAGAGACTTTTAAAATCACTAGTTCAACTCTTTTATTTTGCAGAAGAAGAAACCTAGCCACAGAAAGAAAATTATATGTTTTAAGGTCATTCAACCAGTCAGAAGTAGGACTGGCTTTCCAGTACCAATTTACTGCTATTTCTACCATTCTTAACTATTTTCTGTTGAAGGAAAAAGAAAAGCTGCTGTGAGATCTGTAAGAACCTGAGGGTTTTATATTTCAGTAAAGAAATACTATTGCTTGACTTGGCTTGGGTAGTCTGGCTTTTGGTAACAAGTGTATGGTGGCCAGGCTTCCTGGGAGACCTAACCAAGGAGCCATCAGAGTTACCATACTCAGAAGCAAAGCAGACTGGACTACAAGAGTCCTACGTTCAAAAGTGTAGGAAGGATAGGGTTTATGGACTTCCAAATCACCAGTTAGGCCTGACTAGAATGGTAACTCACACAGGCTTCTTAAAGTATGAAAAACTACTTTTCCAGAGAACTGATTTACAGATGTATTGGTAAGTCTCCTGCACCACTATGCCAAACCCATTACTCCCTTCTCCACCCAGCGAGGCTGCATAAGCAGTAGCCATGTTCCTTCGTGACTCCAGCTTCTGCCTTGTGCTCCTTATCCCCTTCTACAGATCCCAGCTCTCCCTGGCCTAAGGGTGAGAGTTTTCCACTGTTGCTAGTCTCTGGATAACTCACCATTCCTCCTTGGTTTCCTTAATCCTTCTTACACTTCTATAAATATTCTTTTCATTAATTTTATTCAGAATCCAAATTGAGTGTATATTCCATTTCTTGCTGGAATCCTGGCTGATAGACAAGCCTCTCTACATCTTTTCCATATACCTCAAATTGCATTGAGGTTTTATGTTGCATCCCTTAGGAAGATAAAAACAGGCATGCTTTTCTCGCTATGCTGATGGACAGTGACTGTGATGGGGGTGGGGGGGGACCTGATGAAGGGGGAAGTGTAATCACCATAATATTACTCATTTGATTGTAGATTGGTGATATCAAAATAAACTTAAAAAAAAAAAAACAGGCATGCTTTGCCCCACACAGTCAGCCTATAAAGATTACTTCTTTGGAAATCACTAGATTTCCATATTTGCATAATTTTATCTCCAGGATATTGCTGTTGGCAAAAAATAAACATCAAATATTTTCTTTATTTAAATGGGAAGGAAATCTGTAAATAACTGAGAACACCAGTTCTGCACATTATAACAACAGACTTCCATTTTAATAAGATTTGAACACATGGAAACAATTTTCACATCATGTCAAAACTCATTAGAGTGTATCTGTGTAGCCATTTCTATCAAGAACCACTTTCAGATAGTAGCTAGCAAATAGTTTTTATGAAAAATATCCATAATATGCCCCAAAGGTGGTCCTGCTTCTCAAGGAACATTGGCATATCTTTACCATACCTTAGTATCAAGGAAAGATTGGGAAAGGCCTAGGTATGAGCCCAAAGTTAATCAAGGCCAAGGAGGGGATAATTTGCTTCCTCAGGGCATTAGAGACTTAATACAGCTATTTTGCCACAAGAGCTAAGGCAACAAGTACACACACATACAAACACAGACATCCACAGATGTCTGGGCTTCTCCACACGCCCCTCTACTTTGAAGCATGCTCTCCTCTTTTTTTAGCAACATGCCTCTGCAAAAAGCCCTTGTCATACAATTGTGGAATTTCTGATTTGGGTATTAGATATTGTGGAGTCTAGCCACCTAGTCAATTCATAGAGACTCCCCCATCATCAAGACTGATACCCTCAATACCTTGTAATTGCTCCAACTTGTCCTCCAGGAACATTCATATAAACCATTTTAACAGACTCCTAACTCATAAAGTCACTTGCCTACATTTCAAAACAAAACAAAAGAAAACAGTCTTCAATGACTTTCCATTATGCTCAAAAATGAAGTTCAAATTCCTTTACATGGCATGCAAGGGCTTTCATAATGTAACCCCTTCTAATTTCTCCATAATCTTCTCTTGCACAACTCCCATTTCAATTCTGTGGTCCAGCCAAGCACAGTGCTCTCATACTTCTAGGCTTTGGCTCATACTATTCTTTCTCCCTTCCTTCTCTTCCCTTTGACTTAATTTGTATCTTCAGGTATAAGCTTAGATATTATCTTTTCTAGGAAGCCTTCCCTAATTCTCCAAGTTTATGTTAGGTGACTGTATAATATACTTCCCTACTAGCCCACGATCTCTCTTTTTTCAGTGCTTCTCATAGCTTAATGTAAATATCTATATGCCTTCTCCCCAAACTAGAATTTCATCAGGAATGAGAATTACTTCAGACTAGGTTATGATTGGATCCCAAGCACCTAACTCAGTGAGAGGTACATGGAAAGTGCAATAAATGTTTATTAAATGAAGGAGGTAACAATTGCTTTCCTCTGGCTTTTAACTTATAGGTCTTTCATCTGTAGCCACATAGTCCCATTCTTAGATCAATAGGTGATAAGTTACAAGGAAATATCCTTGAGAATAAGTCTTATCCCAGCTCTAAGCCATCTCTGTTCCCTCTAAATGCCAAGGTAGTTTTGAGCCACTTCACCACCTTGATGGCTTCAGACTAATGTAGCGATACATTTCTGAATGTATTCAAAGCCCAGGGAATTAATTCCTTCATTCATTCAACAAATATTTATTTAGTGCTTTATATGTAAGGCACCGTTCTAGGCATTGAAGGTACGTCATAGTTAATAAGACAGACAACAATCCTTGCCCCCCTTGGAGCTTATATTCTAGGCGGGGGGAGACTGGCATAGAACAAAATGAGTAAATTATATCAGTCACTAGAATGTAATAAGCACTAAGGAGAGAAATAGAACAAGGGGGAAGGTGAGGGAAAGCCAAGAAGTGATGAAAATTTAAAAGACAGAATGAGCCAGGAAAATTTCACAGTGTTCCAAGCAGAAAGAACAGCAAGTGCAAAGGTCCTAAACCCAAACTGTTCCTTGGATATTCAGAGAACAGCAGAGAGGCCAGTATGGCTGAGGCAAAGTGAGCAAGGAAGGGAGTAGGGGAGATGCAATCAAAGAAGTAGTGAAATTGGAAGTGGAGAGAAGCCATGTAAGGCATTGTAGAGCATTGTAAAGACTTCTATTTTGACTCTAAGTGAGATAGGGAGTTACTAAAGGTTTGTGAGAAGTGACGCGGTCTGATTTAATGTTTTAAAAAGATCACTCTGGAAGCTGTGTGGAGAACAGATTATAGCTGATAGACCAGTTAAAAGTCTATTACAGTGATTCAGCCAAGAGCTGATAGAGAAGAAAGGTAGCAGTAGAGGCAGTGAGAAGTAGTCAAATTCTGGATATATTTTAAAGGAGTCAACATTTCTAATGGATTAGATGCGGAATGTGAATGAAAGAAATTAGTCAAAGCTTAATGCCTAGAAAGACAGAGATGCCATTAATTGAGATGGGAAAAACCATGGGAGGAGCTGGGCTAAAGGAGTTGGGGCAGTGAAAGATCAAGAATTCAATTTTTTATGTGTTGACTTTGAGATATGTATCGTACATCTAAGTGGAGGTCTTGAGTGAGCTATTGTATATTTAAATTTGGAGTTATGCGAAGATGTCTGGGATAGAGATAAATTTAGAAGCTGTCAACAGACAAATGAGATTTAAAGCATTGATACAGGATTAGATCACCAGGAGAGTTATAATAACCGAGGAGATAAGAGATATGAGGACTGAATTACTGGAACTATTGAGAGGCATGCTATCCCTTTAATGTTAAGAGGTAAGATAGATGAGGAACCAATAAAGAAAATGAATTAGGAGCAACTTATTATGTAGAAATAATACCAGAAAGAGGAGAAGTCCTGGAAGCCAAGGAGGAGGGAATTATCAAGTGATCAAATGTTCCTGATGGCCAAGTAAAATAAAGGCTGAGAAACAGCTCTTGGATTTAGACTGCAGAAGTCATTGAGAATATTGAAAAGAATAATTTCAGTTCATTGGGGAAAACAGAAGCCTCGTTAGAGTTGGTTTATATGAGGATGGGACTAGAAGAAATGGAAACAGCCAGTATTGACAATTCTTTGCAAGATTGGAACTGAAGGAGTGACTGATGGATTAAGGAGGTTTCTCAGGACTTGAAGTCACAGATAGGTCTGCCTGATTTAGCAGACAGGTACAGAACACCTAGTTAAATCAGAATTTTTGATAAGCAGATAAATTTCATATTAAATTCCAGATAGACTGGAATTCAGTAAAAATACATTTGATGTAATATTTGGGATATACTTATTCTAAAAATTATTCTTTGTTTATATGAAATTCAAATTTAACTGGGAATCCTGTTATCTGGAAACCTTAGCTACAGACAAACCCTAACAAGGTTGATGTGAATTCAAAATTTCCAGTACTTCCCAATCTGTCTAGACTTCTGAAAAGCTTCTGGCTTCCTGGGCTATCGCAGACAAGAAAACTAGTGACATAATGCAAAGGTCTGGAGCATGTAACCCTGAGGACAACCTGATGAATATTCTCTTCTTACCAGGGCCCCTTTGAGTAAAAAACTAAAGCAACTAACATTACTCAGAGTTACTCTTTGGCAAGAAATTTAAGTGTATTCAGTCAATCAACCCCAGACAATTTCCAGCCATTTAGAAATGGACAGACAGGGGAGTTTTTCCTATGCAAAGACATTTGCCAAAATGGAGGACAGAGGTTGTAGAACAGATGTTATATTTTCATTCTATGATGGATTACTAAAGATAATTTAGGTTAATAAATGGATATGGGTACCAGGTGACTTATTTAAATATTACATAGATACTATTAGAAAGATCAGTTGATACAACAAAGTTGCCTTGAGCAGTTACAATGTGTTAGGCATTATGCTATGAGGAGAGGCATTCAACCCTGAATAAGACACAGTCCACACCCTCAACCCATTACAAAGAGTTGCAAAGGAGCAGACAGTAGAAAAATAGTAACAGTGACCACTATCTCTTTGACCTCCTCTACTACCTTTCTCACTCCAATCCAGCCCACTGGGATGGCTTGCTCCACTTCTGGGTCTTTGTACTTCCTGTTTCTTCTGCCTATAATGTTCATCCCTCAAATATCTCTGTGGCTCACTCTCTTACCTCCATTAGGACTTTGCTGAAATGTCACCTTACCAGAGAGGCTATCTACAACCACCTGAAAGAAATAACATCCATCACTCTCTATTTCTGTATTCTGCTTTATTTT
Organism: Smutsia gigantea; assembly: GCA_032199065.1. Classification (NCBI taxonomy): domain Eukaryota; kingdom Metazoa; phylum Chordata; class Mammalia; order Pholidota; family Manidae; genus Smutsia; species Smutsia gigantea. Next base: position 17,268 of record JAVSCE010001492.1, on the reverse strand, counting down.
TCTCCACAACACTGACACCTTATTAAATTCTGCTTATTTGCTCGTTTGATTGTTATTACCTGTCTCCTCCAACTAAAATGTAAACAACATGAAGTAGATGTGTGGTCTGTTTTGCTTATTACTGTATCACCAGCATCAACAATATTGCCTAGCACCAAGTAGGAGCTCAATATTTGTTGAATAAATGATACTGTCCAGTTTTTCTAGGAACTGTGCTAGTCAAGATAGATATATAAACTCATTTCATTTAATCGTCATTACAATCCTATGAAGTAGGTAGCATTTTTCTCATTTTTCTAGATGAAGAGACTGAAACACAGAGGTTATCTGAGTGTGGTAGACAAAATAGTGCCTTCCTCCTGAAGATGTCCACATCCTAATCTCTGGTACCTGTGAATATGCTATGTTACATGGCAAAGAGGTATTAAGAGTTACAGATGGAATTAAGATTGCCAATCAGTTTCTTAAAATAAGGAGATTGTCCTGGATCTTCTGGGTGGCCCCGTTATAATCAAGAGGGTTCTTCTGGTGGAAGAGAGAGGCAGAATAAAAGTTCAAAGGGATATGATATGAGAAGGACTTAAGTTGCCATTGTGGGTTTTGTAGATGGAGGAAGTAGGCCACAAGCCAAGGAATATGGGCAGCCTATAGAAGCTGGAAAGGAAAGGGAACAGTTTCTTCCCCGAAGCCTACAGAGAGGAACAAAATGCTACCAACACATTGATCTTAGCCTAGTGACACTCATTTCACAGTTCTGTCTTCTAGAACTGTAACACAAAAAATTTGTGTTATTATAAGCCACTAAACTCATGGCAATTTGTTACTGCAGCAATTGAAAACAAACATAATAAGCTACCTAAGATCAACTAGTTTGTGATATATTTTAAACCCAGTTCTGACTCAACATATTCTGTACTGCTTCAGACAGCACAAAATGCTATGCGAGTTCAGTGAAAATAGAGATCATTTATAACCAGGGAATGAGGAAAGGCTTCATGACAAAAACAGAATTTGAACTGGGCACTAAAGGATTGGTAGGGCCTCAAATTATGAATAATCAAAACAGCCCAATGTCCATCAGTCAAGGAATGAACAAACTGTGGTATATTTGTACAACAGACTACTACTCAGCAATAAGAGAACCAATTACTATATATACAATAACACACATAAATCTGATAGACACTATTTTGAGAGAAAAACACAGACAAAACATAGTATACACCTTATGTTTACAATTATATGAAGTCCATGAATGGACAAAACTAATCTATATTGTTAGAAATACAAAAGTGGTTTCTGGGAGGGAGGAAAATTAATTGGAAAGGGGCACAAAAGAATTCTCTGGGGTGATAAAAATGTTCTTATTTGGAGTAGTAGTTATATGGATGTCTAGAATTTTCAAAATGCATAAAACTGAACCCTTAATTTTTCTTCATATTATTGTGTGTTAATTATACCATAAAAATGGTTCAGTAAAGACACAGACAGTATTTTTCAAAGAAAAGTATGAGCCACAGCTGAGAAGCAAAATACATGGGTCAAATTTAGAAAACAAAAAATAGTGCAGTTGGCTTAGAGAAGTTCCCAGTCCCAGTTATACATTAGAATCATCTGGGGAGATTTTACAAATAAATATGCCAATGCCAACCCATGGTTTCCAATTTAATTAGTTTATGGTGAGACCCAAATATCAGCATTTTTATCAGCTCCGCAGACAATTCTTATATGAAGTCAGATTTGAGAACCGGGAGCTGAGAGCATAGATGATGTAAAATTGACAAATTGTGAATGCCCTGGAGCACATGTCAAGGAGTTTTAGTTTACATAGATGGAGACACAGATACATTGAAAGATTTTAAACACGAGGAAGAAAACAAGCAGGGCTGTGCATTAGGAATATTCATCTCACATCTGTGTCCTCTGTAGAGCACACCTCTGTGGAGAAGCAAATCAGAAGGCTGGCCCAATGATCTAGGCAGGAGACAATATAAGGCATAACTAATGTGGTGGATTTAGGAGTGGAAGAGGGGACAGATGCATTTCTTCAGTCATTCAGCTAGTGATTTGTTCATCTATCTAAAGAGATAGATGAATAGATTAGATGGGTGAATACACTCATTTATTCAGGTAATCAACATGTATTTATTGGGCATTAACCTGTCAGTCTAGGAATAAGGTGGAGAAAAAGAGATGCCCTGCGCTCCTCAGACTTATGTACTAATGGAAGGCACTAACAGTTTAAATGCCAGAAGTATTTTGGCTATCTGGGTGTGGGATTGAAAGAGAAAGAGAAAATCTAAAGATGATTGTGGATCAAAATAGGAGGAAAGACTCCTTTTAGATTAAAGAGGGAAAGGAGAAGAAATTAGTTTTGTTCATTTTACTTCTTTGTGTTTGTGGTGTCTGTGGTTGATCCAGATAGGAATGTCTACTAGATAATGGAAGACATGGAGCTATTGCTTAAGAAAGATGTCTAAGACAGAGACAGGGTGGTTAGAATCACTCAAATCATGGATATTGTTTAATAACTGTGAAAGTATAAGGAAAGAAGATGAAGTGAACAAAGATTAGCCCTCAGGAAAGCCCATCTCAAAGGTTACAACAAAAATAAAATAAAAAGCAGTATCTGGGAGAGTGTGGTGATATGGAAGCCAAGGGACAGTGATAACAAGATAAGCTTGTTGAATTTGAAATTAGGAAGGCATTGACAAAGCTGCTTCATTAGAATGGATGAGGGAAGAATTAAGATTAGGAGTTGAAGGGCATTCAGTTTTCAAAACCATCTTTCATAGACACTGCAGCCTCTCTGTTTCTGGAATGCCCTGGATACTCTTCCATATGGTCATGAAATCTTCCAAGGCATGTCTTTGAATGTGAAAAACAAAGTATTGAATATTTAATGAGTAGGGCACAGTCCACCAGTGGCAAAATATCTGGGTTCATTTCCTGACTGTCACTTATTAGCTGCATGGCTATTTTACTATTAGAAATAATGCTGTGCATTCATAGAAAAGATAGCAGACTAGGAAAGCAATGCTAAAACCTCCTCCCATATATACACCAAGGAAGTAATTATAGCAAATAAAACTAACCCCGAAAATGACCTGAAGATGGCAGAACAGACCACCTTTACCTGGTGAAGAAGAGAAGACCACATTGAGAAGGGTAAAGGGGCAGAACTGCAACAGATCAAGACCCAAGCCCTTCTCCCATATCTTCCCCCATCCCAGCCCACAAGTGCGAGGGAGAGGAATGGAGCAGGTAGAGAATATATAATCAGGAATCTTCCACCCCTGGCCCTGGAGATCTTCTCTGGCAACACAAGTCCACATTGCATTGGGCTTTGGTGACTAACAGGGTTGGACCACAAGGAGAGTTGGAGTACTCTAGGAGGCTGAGACTTCTGCCACTTGTGGAGGACAGGAATGCTCCATTGGTCTTGCTGAGATCCAACACAGAGGCAGCAGTGAAAGGTTTATCAGCAGTAGGAATGGTGCCAAAGGGGTGGGGGTTGGAGGGAGCTCTCTCAGCAGGAGAAAGGGCAGGTTGACAGTGCTTCCCCAGCCCTCCCTCACCCCAACCAGTCAGGAGTATTCCGGAGCTAGCCCCAAATGCTCCAACCCCCTCACTGGTGGCTCAGCCCCCAGGTACTTCCCTGAACACCAACCCACCTGCACAGCCAACTCATCATAGCAGTGCTCAGAATTTTCTGCCTGGCAGGCAGAGGGAGGCTTTCCCAGCTTTCCTAGCCCTCTCTCAGCCCAACTGGTGGGGTGATTGCAGGAGACAGCTCTGAATTCTCCATCTCCCTCACTGGTGGCTAATCCCCATGATAGTGCTCCTCTGCACACCATGCCTGGCCCAGCAGTGGCTGCCATTGCTGACTGGCAGGCAGACCTACCCACAACAAATCCAAGCAGAAGCAACTCACATCACACAAAAGGCAGAGACGAGCTGTCAGCCTCTGATGACAGGGATCAGCTACTGCCAGCAGACAGGCAGAAAGGTGGCCCTGCCCAAAGCCCACCAATATCAACTGTGGCTCCACTGCAAAGGAGAACTAGGCACTGGAGAGCACAGTCTCAAGCACCTGGGAAGCACAGAATGCCTTCTTCATAAAGCCATCACTTTCTAGACCAGGAGTCATAGCTGATCTACCTAATACAAAGGAAGAAACACAGAAACCTAGATAAAATGAGGAGGCAGAGGAATATATTCCAAACAAAAGAACAGGATAAGAAACAAGAATGAAATGAAATGGAAATTAGTAATTGTTTTGATGAAGATTTTAAAGTAACAGTCATAAAGGTGCTCATTGACCTGAGGAAAAGAATTGATTGTCTCAGTGAGAAATTCAACAAATAGATAGGGCATTTGAAAAAGAGCCTCTCAGAGATGAAGAATACAATAACTGTAATGAAAAATACAATGGAGGGAATGAATAGCAGACTCCTGGAAGTAGAGGAAAGAATTAGTGAGATGGAAAATAGAGGACAAGAAAACAATCAAGCTGAGGAACAGAGAGAAAAAGGAATTTCCAAAAATAAGAAGATGCTAAGAGAGCTGTGTGACAACTCCAAATGAAACAATATTCACATAATAGGAGTGCCAGAAGGAGAAGAAAGAGACAAAGGAGGAAAGAGAAAGAGACAAAAGAAAGGAGTCAAAAGTCTCTTGAGAAATATTAGCAGAAAACTTCCCCAATCTGGGGGAGGAAATAGACACCCGGGTCCTGGAAGTGCACAGAACCCCTAACAAAAGAAAGCCCAGGAAGACAACACCAAGACATATAGTAATTAAAATGACAAAGATTAAAGAGAAAGAGAAAATCTTAAAAGCAGCAAGAGAGGGGCAGACAGTTACCTATAACGGAAACTCTATAAGGCTATCAGCAGATTTCTCAGTAGAAACATTTATAAGCCAGAAGGGAGTGGCATGAAATATTTAATGTATTGAAAGGGAAGAACCTACAAAATCCTCTACCCAGCAAGATTATCACTCAGAATTGGAGAGATTAAAAGCTTCCCAGATATACCAAGGTTAAGAGAATTCACCACCACTAAACCTGCCTAACAGGACACATTAAAGGAACTTCTAGATGGAAAAGTTCTTAAGCCTAAATATTTTTAATCAGTGAAAATAAACCCACATAAAGGTAGTAGACTACTTACTTACTAAGCAAGTATGAAGTTTAAACAAAAATAGTAAAATTAACTATACACAAAATCAGTCAAGGGATACACAAAAGATGTAGATTATGACATACATGAAGTATGGAGGAGGAATAAATAGAGCAACCATCAACTTAATATAGACTGTTATATATTTAGGAGACTATCCATGAACCTTATGGTAAATACAAACCTAAAGCCATAGATATGCACAAAAAATTTAAAAGAAATCCAATCACAACACTAGAGGAAAAAAAATCATCAAATAACAAGAGAAGAGTATAAGAGAGGAAGAAATAATCAGAGAGGAACTCCATGAACAGCCAGAAAGCAATTAACAAAATGGCAATAAGTATATACCTATAAATAATTACCTTAAATGTAAATGGACTGAGTGCACCAATCAAAAGACATAGAGTGGCATAATGGATAAAGAAATAAGACCCATCTATATGCTGCCTACAAAAGCTCATTTCAGACCTAAAAACATACATAAACTAAATGTGAAGGGATGGAAAAATATATTTCAAGCAAATATAAGGGAGAAAAAAGCAGGAGTTTCAGTACTTATATCAGACAAAATGGACTTCAAAACAAAGAAAGTAACAGGAGATATTACATAATGAAAAGAGATCAGCCCAACAACAGGATATAATAATTGTAAATATCCATGCACTCAACATAGGAGCACCTAAATATATAAAACAAATACTAACAGAAGTAAAGGGAGAAATAGACTGCAACTCAATCATATTAGGGGATTTTAACACCTCACTTATATCAATGGACAGTCATCCAGGCAGAAAATAAATAAAGAAACAGAGGCATTGAATGACACATTAAATCAGAAGGACTTAACAAATACATACAGAATGTTCCACCCAAAAGGAGGAAGATATAATTTTTCTCAAGTGCACATGGGAAGTTCTCCAGAATACATCATGTATTAGGACACAAAAAGAGCCTCAATAAATTGAAAAAGATTGAAATTGTAGGAACCATGTTTCAGATCACAATGGTATGAAACTAGAAATCAATTACATGAAGAAAACAAAAAAAAAATGCCATAAACACATGGAGGCTAAACAACATGCATCTAAATAATCAATGGATCAATGAAAAAATCAAAGAGGAAATCAAACAACACATGGAGACAAATGAGAATAGAAATAAATACAACAGTTCAAAATATGTGGGCTATCACAAAAGTGATTCTAAGAGGGAAGTACATAGCAATACAGACCTACCTCAAGAAACAAGAGCAATTCCAAGTAAACAGTCTAACTCACAGCTAAAGAAACTAGAAAAAGAACAAATGAAACCTAAAGTTAGTAGAAGGAGGGACATAATAAAGATCATAGCAGAAATAAATAAAATTGAGAACAATAAAACAGTAGAAAAAAATCAGTGAAACCAAGAGATGATTCTTTGAGAAGATAAAACAAAATAGACAAACCCCTAGACAGCATATCAAGAAAAAAATTAGAGGACACAAGTGAACAAAATCAGAAATGAAAAAGGAATAGTTACAACTGACAGCACAGAAATTCAAAGAATTATTAGAGAATTATATGAAAAATTATATGCCAATAAATTGTATAACCTAGAAGAAATGGACAACTTCATAGAAAAGTACAACTTTTCAAGATTGATCCAGGAAGAAGCAGAAAATCTGATCAGACCAGTTACCAGTAAAAAAATTGAATTGGTAATCAAAAAACTCCCAACAATCTTCCAGAACCAGATGGCTTCACAGCGGAATTCTACCAAACATTTAAAGAAGAGCTCATACCCATCCTTCTTAAAGTATTCCAAAAATATTTTAGAGGAGAGAATATTTCCAAACTCATTCTTTGAGGCCAGCATCATTGTAATACCAAAACTAGACAAAAAAAAAAAATGACAAAAAAAGGAAATTATAGACCAATATCCCTGACAAAGAGACACAAAACTCCTCAACAAAATATTAGCAAACAATACATCAAAATACATCAAAAATACATCAAAAGAATCATCTGGCATGACCAAGTATGATTTATTCCAGGGATGCAAGGATCATACAATATTCATAAATCAATCAATGTGATATACAACATTAACAAAAAGGATAAAAATCACATGATCATCTCAATAGATGCTGAAAAGGCATTTGGAAAAATTCAACATCCATTCATGATCAAAACTCTCAATACAATGGGTATAAATGGAACATACCTCAATTTAATAAAGGCCATATATGACAAAGCCACAGCTAACATCATCCACAATTGTGAAAAGCTCAAATCTTTTCCTCTAAGATCAGGAACAAGACAAGGTTGTCCATTCTCACCACTGTTATTCAGCATAGTACTAGAAGTCCTAGCCATGGCAATCAGACAAGAAAAAGAAATAAAAGGGATCCAAATTGTTAAGGAAGAAGTAAAACTGTCACTGCTTACAGAATATATGATACTATATACAGAAAACCCTAAAGACTCCATCAAAAACACTATCAGAACTAATAACTGGACTCAGTACTAAGTTGCAGGATATAAATCAGTATATGGAAATCTGTTGCATTCCTATATACTAACAAAAAAACTAGCATAAAGAAAAAGCAGGAAAACAATTCCACTTACAATTGCATCCAAAAGAATAAAATACCTAGGAATAAACCTAACCAAGGAGGTGAAAGACCTGTACTCTGAAAACTATGACACTGATGAAAGAAACTGAAGAAGGCACAAATAAATGGAAATCTATCCCATGCTCATGGATAGGAAGAATTAATATTGTCAAAATGGCCATCCTGCCTAAAAGAATCTACAGATTCAATACAATCCCTATCAAAATACCAACAGCATTCTTCAATGAACTAAAACAAGTAGTTCTAAAATTTATATGGAACCACAAAAGACCCCAAATAGCCAAAGAAGTCTTGAGAAAGAAGAACAAAGCTGGGGGGATTATACTCCCTGACTTCAAGCTATACTACAAAGCTACAGTAATCATAAGAGTATGGTGCTATACAAGAACAGACCCATAGATCAATGGAATGGAATAGAGAGCCCAGAAATAAACACATGCATGTATGGTCAATTGATATATGATAAAGGAGCCATGAATATACAATGGGGGAAAGACAGCCTCTTCAATAACTGGTGCTGCATGCATGGAAAACTGGACAGCTGCATGAAGAGAATGAAACTGGATTACTGCCTAACTCCATATATAAAAATACACTCAAAATGGATTAAAGACCTAAATATAAGACATGAAATCATAAAACTCTTAGAAGAAAACACAGGCAAAAATCTCTTCAACATACACATAACCAATTTTTTTCTGAATACGTTTCCCCACGCAAGGGAAACAAAATAAAAAATGAGTAAGTGGGACTCATCAGACTAAAAATTTCTGCACAGCAAAGGACACCATCAACAGAACAAAAAGGCAGCCTAAAGTATGCGAGAATATGACTTATCCAATGAGGGGTTAACATCCAAAATATATAAGGACTCACATGCCTCAACCCCCAAAAAACAAATAACCCAATTTAAAAAAATGGGTGGGGGACCTGAACATTTTTTCCAAAGAAGATATACAGATGGCCAACAGGCACATGAAAAGATGCTCCATATCACTAGTCATCAGGGAAATGCAAATCAAAACCACAGTGAGAGATCACCTCACACTGGTTAGAATGGCCACTATGCAAAAGACAAGAAATAACAAGTATTGGTTATGATGTGGAGAAAAGGGAACATTCTTACATTGTTGGTGGGAATGTAAATTGGTGCAGCCACTATGGAAAACACTATGATGGTGCCTCAAAAACCTAAAAATAGAAATACCATATGACCCAATAACTGCACTTTGGAATTTACCCAAGAAAACAAAATCTGAAAGATATGTGCACGCCTATGTTTATTGCCACAACATTTACAATAGCCAAGATATGGAAGCAAACAAGTGTCCATCAATAGATGAATAGATAAAGAAGATGTGGTACATATACAGAATGGAATATTATTCATCCATAAAAAGAAAGAAATTCTGCCATTTGCAACAACATGGATGGACCTATAGAGTATTATGCTCAGTGAAATAAGCCAGGAGGGGAAAGATAAATACCATATAATTTCACTTATTTGTACGATATAAAAACTAAACAAAACAAAATAAACTAAACAACAGTAGATTAATAGACACTGAGAAGTGACTGCTGGTTACCATGAGGGAGGGGTTGGGGTGGATTGGTGGGGAAGGTGAGAGGGATAAAGAGCCACGAAATCTCAATCATAAGTTGGTCACAGGGATGGAAGGGAAGCATGGAGAACATAGTAAATGGTTCTGTAATTCCTTTCTATATTGACAAATAGTAACTGCACTAGCTGGCATAAGCATTTAATAATGTGTGTAACTGCTGAGTTACTGTGTTGTATACTTGAAACCAATATAAGATTGTATATGAACTATACCTCAATAAAAAATGAGAAAGAAATTTTTAAAAAAGAAGAAGTGATGCTGTGGAGGAGTGATGTCAGCAAATGGCAGCATAGGAAGGTTTAGCCAGGTGCCTGCTGGCTCCAGCAGCCCCAGGCAGCTGCCATGATACCAGGTTCCTAGCAGGCTCACAGGAATCAAGAAACCTGCTCATCCTGGAATCTGCCTACTCCAGCAGGCTTAAGTGGCACCCATGGCTCCAGGCAGCTTCCGCAGCAGAGCTCTCTGCAGGTTCCTGGGAGCACAGGCCTCTGTCTCACCTCAGCACATGCTCACTCCAGCAGCCCCAGTTGTCTCTAGTAACAGCACGTCCCCTGGTAGGCTCCTAGGAACTCAGGGTCCCTCAAGCCCAGGCATCCCAGTGTGGAGAGAAATAACTTCCCCATGGGAAGAGAGTAAAGTAAGTACCCAACTTCACTGCAGACCCCAGCACCAGACCAAATCCTATAGCCCTAGGTGACTCTCATGGACTCCTGCTAACCCAGACCCCTCCCCACCCCTGGTGCCAGCAGGCTCCAGTGGCCCTAGGGTGGCCCAAGCAATCCCAAATCATGTCTTTAGCACCAGGTTCCTGGTGGGCTCCTGTGAACCCAGACTAGCTTACCCCACCCAGTGCCTGCCTACTCCTGTGGCCCCAGGTTACTTCCACAGCAGGGCTCCCTGTAGGCTCCCAGATACTCAAGAGTCCCATTTCGCTGCTACCTGCAGGCTCCAGTGGCTATAGGCAGCTCCTATGACCCCAGACCCCTGGCAGCCTCACCTGGTGCTGCCTACTTCAGTGGCCCCAAGCACCTCCCGTGGCCTCACGCAGCTTTCACAGACAGCTCTCTGACAACTGGCAGGAACCCAGGCCCCTGTCTCACCCTTGCTCCAGGTACCTCCCATGACTGCAGGCAGTTTGCATGGCAGGGCTCCGGCAGGCTTCCAGGAACACAGGCCCTTGTCTCATCCTGGCACCTAGCAGCTCCCATGACCCCAGGCAGTTCCTATGGCCCCAGCTACCCACCAGACTACCACAAATCCAGGTCTCCATTTCACTATGGTGCCTGCTAGCACCAGTGGCCCCAGGCAGTTTCCATTGCTCAAAGTGGCTCCACTGGCTCCATGCTCTCAGAACCCTGCAAACTCAGGCTGCCTGTATTCCTGGGATCCAGCCAGCTCCAGCAGTCCCAGGTGGCTCAGTAGCCACAGTTGGTCCCTGCAGCTCCAAACAGCTTCCTTGGCTGTAGGCCCTGAGAGAACTCCCATGAACCCAGGATCTTGATCCAGATCCATACTAGCTCCAATAGCCCTAGACAGCTTCATGGCCCCAGGTTTCTGGCCCATCCCAGTGCAGGAGGACATGTGTAACACCAGGCTCCCATAGGCTCTTGTGAACCAACATTCCTGGCTCCCCCCAATATTGGCTGGCTCTCATCACCCCAGCAGCTCTTGGCAGACTCCAGTAAACCCAGGCTCCTGGTACATCCCTGCACTGGCCAGCCCCCATGGCCCTGGGTGAATCCTGTGGCCTCATGCATCTAGTCAATGCAAGTAAACTCTGGGGGGAACCTCTGAACCCAGGGTCCGAGTAGGGCCCCATGCCACACTCAGTACCACTGTTCTGGATTTTCAACCCACCCCAATACCAGGCTGCTCAAGGACACCAGTAGCAAGCCTTCTCATGGACACTACCACAATGGTCACCCAGAATTGCTGGACAAACATGATAAGTGAAGGGCTTTGACTGCCAAAGCCAATCACTGAAGACTTCTCATATCCTCCAATGCACAGACACCAATGCAAGGCCACAAGGAACATAAATAATCAAGAAAACATGATATTACAAGAGGAAATTAATAAATTCCAGTGACTAACCCTAACGAAATGGAAATCTGTGAACTATCTGACAAAGGATTCAGAAAAATCCTCTTACAGAAATTCAGTGAACTACAAAAACACAGATAGACAACTAAATGTAATTAGGAAAACAATGCATGAATAAAATGAGAAGTTCAACAAAGAAATACAAACTATTAAAAATAATCAAATCCTAGAGTTGAGGACTAAAATAACTGAACTAAAAAATTCAGTAGTTTAATCAGCAGACTCAGCCAAGCAGAAAAAAGACACATCATTGAAAATCATACAGAGGAGAAAAAAAATGAAAAAGAGTGAAGAAAGACTATATGGACAACAGGATACCATTAAAAAAAAATTACACATTATTGGAGTCCCAGAAGGAGAAGAGAGGAAGAAAGGAGCAGAAACCTTATATAAAGAAAGAACAGGTGAGGATGTCAATAAAATACTAGTTATACAGCCAACTGGTATTAAGAACCCAGCTGAGGATGGCATGAATTTTCCTTAAACCATGTTATCATAGCCTTTACTAACAATCTTGGGATTCTTGAGTAAATGGTGGTTACTCAGGTTTAGGAGTCAGCAACAAAGAATGGGATAAACTCAAGAGGGTAAAAAATTATAGGGATTACCAAAGAATTGCTGAAGTGATTTGCCATGGGGCCAAGATGAAAGAGGTGAAATAAAGCCAATCAGGTTGAAGGATTGGATAAATAAGATTAAGGTGATTGTAGACGGTGATGACAATAGGAAATAACTGAATTGAATTTATTCGGTAGGTAAGAAGGTGTGGCTATGGGAAAAAGATCATAGTGCACTCTCATTCTCGAATCCAAAGCTTTTATTCCTGCAGTTTCTAATAAATATGAATTCTAAAATTTTCCATTACCCTATTTTACTTTGTGAGAAAGAATGACTTCAGGTAATGAAGAAAATGAGTGTGTCTCTAGCCATACTGTCTTTCAGGTTCTCAAATATGCTATGCTCCCTCTCACCACAGGACCTTTGTACATGCTATCCTCTCTGCCTCAGTCAGTACCACCCTCCCTCACCTAATTAATTCATTCATTCTTCAATTCTAGGTTTAAATATGACTTCCCCTAGAAAGCCATCCTTGACTTCTCAGGCCCAAGGATATGTTTTCATCGTGCTATGTAGCTTTTTCTTCAGGACTTATTTATTACACTCGCAATTTTAAATCTGTTTGTCCGCTTATTTGATTACTATCTGGCACTAAGTAAATATTCAATAGACATTTAGTGAGTAAATTATTGAAGGAATGTGATCTTTGAAAAAACATGAACTATAACAAATCAATTTGCTTGAGTTTTTTAGCAATAAATAAAAAAGACTTTCTTATATAGTAGAGAATTGAACTGTTCAAATTACTACCTTAGAACTCCTTTTCGAGAAATGCCTTTAGAGCTTATGAAGTATGTTTTGAACTTTATTCATTCTTGAGGGTAGAATTGAATTTGGGCAACAGCAAGTTATCATTTACCTATTGTTCCATACAGAAGCCCAGCATTAGAAAGATGGCTAAATAAGCAGAGTAACACAGTTTGGGTCCCAAACTATGCCATGTTATTAAACTAAGACTGGTATTCTTATGTGGCTTATAACCTGTTTCTAAAGATGATTAACAAGGAGTTACACACATGATTTAACATTCCCAAGGCTGTTTGAACTTGGAGTTTGTCCAACTTCCTGATACACCTCTTTTTAAAATCATATTTCTTTGATGTGATATCTAATACACTTACCTGCTTCATTTGAGGCCTGGAAGTTAAATGAGTAGTAAACATTAACAAGAATGGCAGTTCTCTGTATTTTATTGATGTATGTGGAAAACTATAGTCCCTCTTACATTACCATCACCAACATCATTGTTATGAGCCCTGTATTCTCCAAGCTACTCTAGCCTAGGGGTAATGATAGGATCACAATAATAGTCACAGAGCATGGCCCTGCCTCTGCCCATTCTGTAGAAAGGACAACCCACAATCCTCCTCAGACATCTTCCCAGTATTCCTGAGAATGAAAACACAGGGAGTTTTTCCCATGTGCTCTACTGTAGCCACCTTATAGGGTTCATTATTCCCCTTCCCCACCCTCCCTGCCTGCTCTAATGCTCCTTGACCAGGTGTCCAGTTACCACCAGGGCCGAAAAGTCACAGCTATGCTGTGGATGTTCAGCAAAGGGGTCAGAGATGCTGATGCCTGACAGAGGCACTGCTTCCCGTTTCAGCATCCATTCATGTCTATTGCAAGTCTGCACTGTCCCCTTTGAAGGGCACTGACATCTACAATAAGGGCACTGCCTCCTTCAAACCAATGGCATGGCCTTCTGTCCCCACAGGAGCCACAGGCACTGCCATTGCTAACTTCCATCTGCTTGCTTGTTACAGATCGCTGCTCCCACTAGAGACAGCTAGAAAAGACATATTAAAAAATTATTTGAGAGTATCTGAGAGGTGCCAAGACAATTGGATTTTGAGGGACCAACACTTCAGAAAAGGAAAGCACAGGAAGATGAAACAACACTCTGCAAGTGGCTCTTCCCTTTAGGGTATTTGCCTATTCTTGGTATAGGGTGAGAGACTGACAAGGCGGAATGCTTTGGCTAAGAGAATTCAACAGAGCTTTTGGTGAACTTCAGGACTGGAAGAAAAAAATAGAGTTTGGGGCTATCGAGGGAACCAGGACTTTAAGGACTAACCTCCCAGACAGAAGAAAGGCAAAAAGTGAACCTGACATTCTGCTCTTTTCCATCTTGGGGAGTTGCTGAATGCATCATCTGTGCAGAGCAGCAGGCTAGGAAAGAAGCTAAGTAGAAAGCTGCTGAAGAGTGGAGCCAACTTTTCAAGCAATTTCTTAGTTCTGCATTCCCACAAAGCAGGAGAGGTCCTAATAAACACAGCTGCTCTCAGTTGAAATTCAGAGAGAGCTACACTCTAGGCCTGAGGCAAAATAGAGATAGACTGAGAGTCAAAAAAATATCCTGCAACCAAGCTCAGTCTCTGATTGGATCAAAATGATCTGTTCTTAAATAGCCTGTGCACCAGACGTTATGGTAAATTCATTCTGCAGGAAAATAACGTCATTCAGTCTCTACAACTTTTTGTATGCAATGTCCAAGCGATTTTTCATGTAAAATGTCCAATAATCTCTCAAACAAAATGTCCACCATTCAATCAGGTAATGGAAAAGTCATCCTTTACCAAAACACATAAATTCAGAAAAAGATGGAAAGATTTATATCTTGGTACATATAAATTAATATCAACTACACATAAAATGAATAATGAAGTCTTCTGTGGTTAAAAACATGTGTAGACTTAAGATCCATTACAGTAAGACAAGAGACTGAAGGGGACCAATGAATTTAAACTACTATCAGGTAATAACGTGTTCAAGGAAAGGGTAAAACTACTAATTTATATTAAACTATATGAAACCAGGGATGTGTGTTGTAATCTCTAGGGCAGTGCTTCTCAAATTTTTGGTGTTAGGGCTCCTTTACACTCCTAAAATTTAGTAAGGACCTCAGTGAGCTTTTGTTTTGTGTTATATTTGCTGATACTTACATTTTAGAAATTTAAACTGATGTTCAGGTCTTTTATATTCTTACACTTTTTTGTCTACTTGTTTTATTGTTTATTGAGTAAACTGTCTTGCATTATGAGAGCAGCTCCCTATATTTCTTTCAGTTCTTTGAGATTTTTGTTCTGTGTATTCTGAAGCAATGTAGTATAAATTGGGAGAACTCTTGGAAAACTGAGTATTTACTAAGCTTGAGCATGATGCATACCTTATGATCCATCAATTTCACCTCTAGGTATTTACCAAATAAAAATTCATACATAGGTGCAACTAAACACATGTAAAAATATATTCATACTTGCTTTTTCAATGCCCAGAATTATAAACAACCCAAATATCTAATAACAGTAGAATGGATAAAAAATTCATGCTGTTTTTATACAGGGAAAACTATTTGTCAATGAAAGTTCATAAACTCTGCTACACAAAACCATGATGTGTATGAACCTCACAAACAGTATTATATCAGAGGAGTTGGACAGAAAAGAATATATATTCTATGATTCTATTTATATGAAGTTCAAAGGTTTGCAAATATAATCCAAAATGATGGAAGATAAATTAATGATTAAATTTGGAGCTGGATAATGACTAGGAAAGAGCATGAGAAAGACTTGGGGCTCTAGTAATGTTTTATGCCTTAATTTGGGTGATGATTACCCAGGTGTGTTTACATTGTGAAAATTCACTGGCTGTACGTGTGTAACTTGTGCACTTTTTGCATGTTATGAAGAATTCTTGACAAAACAAAATAAAACACTTGAATCTGATAAGCTTCTATCTGTAACTAACCACTTACAGAAAATACAAAGAACAGAGAGACAAGTTAAACTACACCACAAGGATGGAATCAGTAAAACCCAGACTCTGGGAAACTCCAAAGAATAAACAAATCAGTTCCCTCAATAGATAAATTGCAAAGAACAAAAGGAATTGGAAGGAGAATCCCATACACTAAAGAGACTTAGAAAACATACCAAACAATCATAATATGTGGATCTTATTTTGATCACAATTCAACGAAACCTACAAATATTTTTGTTATACAATTTGACATTTGAGTGTTTTTAGATGTTTGATATTAAAGAATTATTGTTAATTTTTCAGGTGTGCTAAGTTTTAAAGTGTGACAATTGTGGTTATAGTTTCTTAAAAATTCTTATCCTTTAGAAATTCTTATCTTTTAGAAAATCATACTGAAATATTTGCAGATAAAATGACATGATGTCTAGGTTTTGATTCAAGATAATAGGGGAAAGAGGCAGTGGGTGGAGGTATTGATGATACAAGATTAGCCATGCATTGATAATTGTTGGAACTAAGTAATGGGTACTTGGGAGATCATAGTACTATTATTTTCACTTTTGTATGTGTTTTGAAATCCTCCACTATGAAAATTTTAAAACAATAATACCTAGATAAAATTTGATAGAGAGCCTACATCATCACCAAATATATTTGGTTATCTGTTTATAGCCATTTGATGCCTTTTGGATATCCATTTAGATTGAAGCTTATATACTTCAAGTGCTAATGAATTACTTTCAGCTCTGCAGGTCCAAGAACTTGTTAATGAATTCAGAATATCATCCCAACTCATCTGAAGTCTTGGGTCTTTGCAGAGAGGTTTTGATCTTGCAAGTATTTGTGAGAATTTTTTTAGCCAGTGAATTGCGCAGTTCTTCAGTAGAAGGTAAACAATGTTTAGATAGAGATCTCTACTGATATGCTTTTATGGAATCAATAAAAAGTCAGCTTTTACTGTGGGAGAATGGTTATTAAGACATTATTCCTGTTCTTCTAGCAGCTTGTAATATAGTAGTGAAAACAAGAAATATACACAAGTCATCAGACTACAGAGCAGCTAGTATGTAGAATGAATCAGATCAGAGGATAAGAGACTATAAGAAGGGACACCACCTCAGGGAACACTCTAATAGTCCAGGTAAGATTTAATGAGGAACTAATCCCTCGGACAGTGGAATGAGCAGTGGAGAAGAAGGAAAAAATTCGCTGTGGAGATGTGCCCTCCCTAGACATCATCTTCCCTGAGCCTCAGTAGCGACAGTGGCTTTCCTCAATACTCTGATTCACATGCTTTAATCTCTTTAGTTCCTGTTTCAGTATGGGGGGGTCTTCAAGTGTGTGTAGTCAACATTGCAGC
>JAVSCE010001490.1:0-13667 GCA_032199065.1 Smutsia gigantea | reverse complement strand
ATGTCCCTACCCTACCTTGATACTAATAATACAGAATGTAATTTTAATAATGTAGAGCTGCTATAAATACAACAAAAATTAGAGATTCTCATTGGTGCAAATTAGGCTATTCTGAAAGCCATGGTGATTGCTTTTGACCACTTTTATTTTAGAAAATAAGTTGTATGGCACACAAATATATGGTTTAGTTTTCAAAAGGACAAACAACTAGAACTACTGTAGCTCTTGGAAGACTAATTTGATTTAAAAAATAATAGAAGTTGTACTTTAACATGTAAAAATAAATATTGCATGACTTTGTCCAATTATTTTCAAAATACTCTAACAGTTATCAGATAACCAAGTTTAAATAGGTGCTGAGCTAGTAAAAGAATAGCTAATCCTGAAAGTCAAGGAATTGTTCCTTTAACCAATATTCAGTTTTACTGTATTGCAACACTAACTTAATTTGGTAATGATTTGTCTTCAAGGTAGTTTTTTAATACTTAATATTTTATAGATTTGAGGGCATTGGAGTTAATAAAGAACTGTTCTTACTTTACAAATGAAAAATTGAGGCCTAGCTTGTAAGGCTTTCTATCAACTGAAACCAGATTTTAAGGTTCCCATCGTAGCGCTCTCTTTGGTATATAGTCCCAGTGTCATTATGGCTGCGTTATTGAAGTAACGGCTTTGAAGCACCTCGTCACTAAATCCTGACTTCTCCTTTTCTGGGAGGACACCGTCAAATCAAGTGAGGGAGTGGATGGCAGTATTTAGACATGCTGAATGAACAGAAGGATAAATTGAAAAAAAAATGGTAAAACACAGTGACTGCTTGTAACAGAAAGGAAAAGATAATCGCTTGAAAGAGCATTGCCAAACAGTTTTGATTCTGTTTCTTATATTTACTGTTTATTTTTAAGAAAAGATTTCATCTTTAAGAAAAAAAAGAGGTGACTCCTATAAACAAGCATAACCAACTGACATTAAAAAATTAATGTCTTTTTAAGTTAGTGTTTGACTAACTTTTCTGTTAGTTACTAATGATAACATTATACCAAGTATTAGCATCTTAACTTTTCTTTTTACAAAGTATGTAACAGCCTATACAGGTTTCAAGAAGTCATTATTCCAGATAAAACAAACTCTGATGTAATTATCAAAATAAAATCAGAAAAACTTTTGCATTTCTTGGGAAACTTTAATATTGGTCTCATATACTTCTAACTTTGGTACATGTGAAAAATCAAAGTGAATTGAATGTATTTAGAGTGAAATAGAAATATTGAAGCATCATACCTTGAAAGTAAATTAAAATTTGTCAGGATCTGCTGGACTGGATAGCCTTAGAATTGTGATACTTGGTGGAAGATATCTTTGGTTTACTACCCAAAATTCAATGCCATATGACTATTAACAGAAGTAACCTGAGCAATTTCATTTTCCGTGCATGACAGTAAAGTACCATAATGATGAATCCATGTTCAGTTTTAAAATCCAGAGGAAGACCATTCAATTGATTGATCAGAAGAAATTTCATTAATAGTGACAAAAATTGCTTGTGACTGGCTCTCATCTGTCTATTCTGATGCTAAACATCAGTAAATAATTAATCATGTATTTCCCTGCTTGGCTCTATAACCCCCTTATAAAGACCGTACAATACCAAAGGAAAGAAAGAAGCAAGTGGTCTTAGCTAGCTGATACTGGAAAAGAGCAGGCCCAGGATCTGTGAAAAGACGCATGGAAGGCAATCACAAGATTAGAGCAACCTCTGTTTGCTGCGGGACAAGTGAAAAACAGAGGAAATGAAAAGCACTCAAGACAATAAATTATAAAACAGGATGAAAGTGTAGAGAAAAAGGGAATACACAAGACCTTCCCAGCTGTCATGCACCAGCCTTTATCTTGGAAGTTTAGCTTCCTGAGCTACAGATAAGCAGCTTGCTGTAAGGCAGATTCCCATTTAATTTGGTTACATTTTATATTATGCTTCTTACTCTCAATGCTCCACCCTGTGGTTTGGCCTTTTATAAATTGCCCCATTTGCTCTGGGAAGATAGCTTAGCCAGTGCAAAAGGCTTTCTAATCCAACATGAAAATAATGAATTGTGTCTATAATTGAATTATTAGCCAATGAAGACCGCTGAGAAATGCAGTATGGCATTTCAGTAGAGCAGTATAACATAAAATTATATCTCCCAAAGCAAAATAGCTGACTTAACTCACTCCATGACTGTATTCCAGAAGAGCTTGATAATTTAAAATTATATTGACATGGCAAGTGTTTTCCAGATGTACAGTATTTGTGTTTGCATCGAAATGAATCGAACAAAGAACAGCTTTGAATGGCAGCAAGGTCACTGACACTTACACTGTCTCCTGAACGCCAGTAATTATAATGCTCATGTGACAGTCTAACCCAAACCATTCAAACACAAGCTTTTGTCAATAATCCTCATTCTTGCGCTGAGTGTAAGCCCTTACTCTTCTGATTCGTTTCCTAGATGTCTTGTTGATCCGTTGATCATGTTATGGATCGAGTTTGTTCCCAGTTCTTGTCCCTGCTAAAACAAAGAATTAAAAGGTAGAGACACAGTAGTGAAGCACAGTGAAAGGTTTATTTGAATACACTCCAAGAGAGGAGCAGGCGAGAGTCAAGGTAGACAAAGGCCCTGATCCTTCAGGCAGGATGCCTTTTTAATTACGTTCTGGCTAGAGGTGCCTCTTTGATTGACAGGGTGAGGTCGTTTATATAGTCATCACTCTCAGTGCGCATGTCCTTTCCCAGAATGCACACAGAAAAGGCCACGGGGATGAGGGGTGGGGAGTGGGAGCATAAACCACTATTTTATTTTAATGTTATGATGAGGCATGTTTTGGGCAGTTTCTAGTTTTGTTTGATTATACCTTCCTTGTGATCTGGTTGACTGGTTTGGCCTGGTTCCAATAGACAAGGAAGTTATCTCCCCGAAGGGCCTTTGTTGTCCTTAAGTGGGAGACCCTAACTGGGCAGTTTTTCCCTGAACCTTATCTTCCCCTCCCCGAGCTGCTCATGGCTATCTTTCTACCTAACAATCCTCTGAGCAGAACATAACCATTTGGTCTGTATCAAGGGTAAATACATAATCATGCTTTGCTACATTATGGTGCAGTGAGAAAAACATTACCTCAAAAAGGTCCTACCTCTTAGTACCTAATTTTGAATGAGTGAATTTGTATAGCAGTTAGAGATAATAACCATCTTTAAAGACGTTGAGAGATTTAAATGAGATAGTAGAAGACAATTTTTATACTATGATTTTTCCCTAATACTTTATGCCCTGCTACTTCAAATATGAACTAATTTTTTCCTGGACAGGCTTCTGCCTACTGAATTTCTTTATTGGTACCTGACACATGTCCTCTCCTCAGGTTAACCAAATTAAGCTCCTTAACTACTACATTTCAGAGCTGCTCTTCTGATCTGATTCCCACTGCCCCAGCCTTGGTTCCTTATTGTCTCATGACTCTTGTAGCTTATTAACTGGTGTCCTTGCCTTAAGTTTTCCCCTCAGTAATCTTATCATCTTCTGCTGCTAGGGATATAACATCAATACGATTATACTACTTCCCAGCTTAAAATTATTTAACAAGAACTGTTTTTCCATGGCACCAAGGCAGCAGGTCCAATCACTGTCTAATAGCTTGGCGTGATTAAAAAAACAAGAAAAGCAAACTGGAAGACTGAAATATCCTGCTATTGTGATAAACCACCAACAACTAACCAAACAGACACTATGTAACCCTGATAGGACTGGATGGAGGAAAACATGCTGTGACCCACCTGTGCCTTCTCTGGTGAAGCAGCCATGGCTTGGCCAACACAACACACCATCAGTTCACTCTCCCTGACTGTCTTCCCTGGAGCTACCAGAGTGAAGTTCTGTGAGCAGGAGAAAACCTTTTTAGCAGACATGCTAAAGACTGCATTTACAAATAGCCAATCTTTTCTGAGTTATCAAAATCATGCATTGGCAGGGAAATATATTTACTAAACTAATTTTCACAGATGGTCAAAATCAAGAGTGAAATCCTGACTGACCTCTTCTTCATGTGCAATGAAGACTGAGACTAACTTATTTATATCAATCCTCCCTTTCTAGACTGTTAAATATAATCTTGCTGATAACACTCAAGTTGTCATTAAAATGTTCTATCTCCTCCTTAAAGAATGGTTTATGTATTTCATTTAATTTTTTGCTCATTATTTATAAAATAATATTTACCTACTAAAATTTATCTATTTTTCTCATTCTGTGTCAGATATTTACCACTAGGATTTTCCATTCTTTAGCTGTTAAATACTATTATTCATTTCTTGGTTGGCTAGAGTACATTTCTAAGTATGGACGTAGGTGGCCTATTTCATTAGGTGAGTCCTTGATTATGCACAACTTTTGACTAAGCAAAACATTTACCACCGTTCATTTTTCCCCTAAAAAGTATAATGCATGTTTTGTCCAGAAATAGGCTTCTGTGCTCACTGTTGGAAAAATTTAATTCCCTCTTCAAATTTCTAAATATTGCTATGCATTTCCTAACTTACAGTCATGATGAGGTGTTCAAAGCCAGTGTGCCGGGTCGTGGCTCCGTATCTTACCCGCTTCACAGGATGCCGTGAAGGTGTAGCTGCAGGCTGGGTGCCATCTTGTATCTTCTGGTCTCTCTTTTAGGAATAGATGTATTTGCTGTGTTTTCGTAGGTAAATATAGTGTTGGGAGGAGATTTCTGCTGCCCTGCTCATGCCGCCATCTTCCCGGAAGTCCTTCTATTTCATTTTTAATCCAGAATTTTTTAGGAACAGTTTTGTGATTTGATAGCCTGGAGATTCAAGGCAAACTCTCTTATCTCATTTGAACATCTTATGAAGTTCTTGGGGCAAATGCTCTGCTTCACATAGAGAGAGTGAGGCACCCCCACAATGTAAAGCTGTGCATAGATGCTGTGGTGACTGGTCTACGCTTCTGAAGACCTTCTTTGATTGCTCATTGTTTACATGTCCCCAGCTCCTGCCTTTCTGTGCTTAGAGTTTTTTGTTTATTTTTTTTATATTATAATGGAAAACTCATGTATGCACTCAGTCTTAAAATTTGAGCTTCTGGATATTGAAAAAGTTTTCCTTTATTTGGATCCCATTTTCTTCTTACAAACCCTTAAAGTTTCTTTCTTTTTTAACTTTTTTTCTTGATTTATGTTTTTTTTTGTTCCATTAGGAATTAGCACTGGGACTCAGTTTGCCAGATTTTAGTGAAGTGGTCTTCCTCTAAATTATAGAAGAATTTTTAAAGTTTGTTCCCTTCCAGGCATCACTTTTGCAGTTAACTTCCTCAGTTATGGATTTTATTTTTATAATTTTATTTTTTATAAATTATATTTTTATAATTTGAATCTCCTTGCAATCTTTTCTCTGTACTACCTTTAATCGCAGTATCAAGATTTTTCATTGTCATTTTTTCTTGGACTCTCTTAAAGATGCTTGAGTCTTGTAAACATGTCTTCTGGTTCGTGTAAGAAATTATTATCAGAGCTCTGATCCTCTTAGTTCAGGTTGATATTCTCTTTGGCCCTTGCTTTAATATATTTTTCATTGGGGCCCCTTCCTCCATTTTCCATTTTACTTATCTCAGAATGAGGAGAAATCTATGAAAACTTGGTATTTTTACATAAGAGCTTTGTCTTCATAGCATACGTAACAGAGCTGTTCCGTGCTACGGCACTCAGCATGACGTTTCATCAGGGACTTTCCTCAATTCTCCGGCCTCTTTGGTATTTTATCTTTGGGGGGGAATTGCACACCAGTATTCCCATTACCGCACTCCCCACCGTTCCCCCATCCTACACACACATCCCCACACGCACTGTTTTCTATCCTTTCTGTCATCTGAAAGTTGTCATCTCTGAATAAGTACGGAGATATGGAGATTAAGCGCAGAAAGAATCCTCCGAATCCTTACAAAATCAATACTCTAAAGGATTGGCGGCACTTTTTCTTATTCTATGAAAACATGGTGGACAGTAGAGATATTTTTTCTATAATTTCCTTCCTTTTAACTCTCTTTGGAGAAACAAGGCTGCTGTGTTTCATGAAGTGGCTTGTGGGCACTCCTTATTGCTGTTCTTAATCCAGGTCCATCAATTTTATACTTCGTGGAAATCCCTGTAAGTTGCTATTCTCAGTGACCCCTTTCTTCATTCTTAGTCTTCAGGGTTGCATGGATTTTAGATATCATCAATGATTTCTGAAGTATCTATTGAAATGTTGAAATAACCTGTGTAAACATCAGAAGTTGGAGACATTTTAATACCACCTTTTAAAATTACAGTTTGGTCATCAAGGAAACAGATCCAGAGGAGTAAGGAAAACATAGGAAAGCTGTTTCAAATGCTGATATTCTTAATCCTTTTTTAAAGTTATGTGTAGATAGATGATAGATAGTTTTTTATGAAGCATCTGTTTATTATATTTTAGCTGATTTATTTATCTGCCCATTTATTTATTTATTTTTCCTAATTTATACTAGTGTATAATGAACCCTGGAGTGGAGTCAGGCTAGGTGAAGTCTAGTCCAGGATCTGATACTGTTTATCTATGGGCAGTGCTTCACATTAATTTTTTTAATTTTTTAATTTTTAATTTAAAATTTTATATTTTGGTATTATTAATGTACAATTACATGAGCAACATTACAGTTACTAGACTCCCCTATTATCAAGTCCCACCACATACCCCATTACAGTAACTGTCCATCAGCATAGTGAGATGCTGTAGAATCACTACTTGTCTTCTCTGTGTTATACTGCCTTCCCCATATCCCCCCACAGCTACATTATGTCTGCTAATCATAATGCCCCTTTTTCCCCCTTATCCCTCCCTTC
Source organism: Smutsia gigantea (assembly GCA_032199065.1). Classification (NCBI taxonomy): domain Eukaryota; kingdom Metazoa; phylum Chordata; class Mammalia; order Pholidota; family Manidae; genus Smutsia; species Smutsia gigantea. The sequence continues at coordinate 6,767 of JAVSCE010001490.1, read as the reverse complement.
CCACCCATCCTCCCCAGTCTCTTTCCCTTTGGTAACTGTTAGTCCATTCTTGGGTTCTATGATTCTGCTGCTGTTTTGTTCCTTCAGTTTTTTCTTTGTTCTTATACTCCACATACGAGTGAAATCATTTGATACTTGTCTTTCTCTGCCTGGCCCATTTCACTGAGCATAATACCCTCTAGCTCCATCCATGTTGTTGCAAATGGTAGGATTTGTTTTCTTCTTATGGCTGAATAATATTCCATTGTGTATATGTACCACATCTTCTTTATCCATTCATCTACTGATAGACACTTAGGTTGCTTCCATATCTTGGCTATTGTAAATAGTGCTGCAATAAACATAGGGGTGCATATGTCTTTTTGAATCTGAGAAGTTGTATTCTTTGGGTAAATTCCAAGGAGTGGGATTCCCGGGTCAAATGGTATTTCTATTTTGAGTGTTTTGAAGACCCTCCACACTGCTTTCCACAATGGTTGAACTATTTTTCATTCCCACCAGCAGTGTAGGAGGGTTCCCCTTTCTCCACATCCTTGCCAACATTTGTTCTTGTTTGTGTTTTGGATGTTGGCCATACTAACTGGTGTGAGGTGATATCTTATTGTGGTTTTAACTTCTATTTCTCTGATGATTAGCAATGTGGAGCATCTTTTCATGTGCCTGTTGGCCATCTGAATTTCTTCTTTGGAGAAGTGTCTGTTCAGAGCATCTGCCCATTTTTTAATTGGCTTATTTGCTTTTTGTTTGTTGAAGTGCATGAGCTCTTTATATGATTTGGATATCAACCCCTTATCAGATATGTCATTTATGAAGATATTCTCTGATACTGTAGGATGTCTTTTTGTTCTACTGATGGTGTCCTTTGCTGTACAGAGCTTTATAGTTTGATATAGTCCCACTTGGTCATTTTTGCTTTTGTTTCCCTTGCCCGGGGGTATATGTTCAGGAAGAAGTTGCTCATGTTTATGTCCAAGAGATTTTTGCCTGTGTTTTTTTCTAAGTCTTTTATGGTTTCATGACTTGCATTCAGGTCTTTGATCCCTTTTGAGTTTACTTTTGTGTATGGGGTTAGACAATAACCCAGTTTTATTCTCTTACATGTAGCTGTCCAGTTTTGTCAACACTAGCTGTTAAAGAGGCTGTCATTTCCCCATTGTATATCCATGGCTCCTTTTTGTATATTAATTGATCATATATTCTTGGGTTTATATCTGGGCTCTCTAGTCTGTTCCATTGGTCTATGGGTCAGTTCTTGTGCCAGTACCAAATTGTCTTGATACTGTGGCTTTGTAGTAGAGCTTGAAGTCAGGGAGCATAATTTCACCCACTTTATTCTTCCTTCTCAGGATTGCTTTGGCTATTCGGGGTCTTTTGTCGTTCCATATGAATTTTAGAACTATTTGCTCTAGTTCATTGAAGAATGCTGTTGGTATTTTGGTAGGGATTGCACTGAATCTGTAGATTGCTTTAGGCAGGATGGCCATTTTGACAATATTAATTCTTCCTATCCATGAGCATGGGGTATGTTTCCATTTATTAGTATCTTCTTTAAATTTTTTCATGAGTGTCTCGTAGGTTTTAGAGTATAAGTCTTTCACTTCCTGGATTAGGTTTATTCCTAGGTGTTTTATTCTATTTGATGCAATTGTGAATGGAATTGTTTTCCTGATTTCTCTTTCTGCTAGTTCATCGTTAGTGTATAGGAATGCAACAGATTTCTGTGTATTAATTTTGTATCCCACAGCTGTTCTGAATTCAGGTATTAGATCTAGTAGTTTTGGGGTGAATTATTTAGGGTTTCTTATGTACAATATCATGTCATTTGCAAACAGTGACAGGTTGACTTCTTCTTTACTAATCTGGATGCTTTTTATTTCTTTGTGTTGTCTGGGTGCCGTGGCTAGGACCTCTAGAACTATGTTGAATAAAAGTGGGGAGTGTGAGCATCCTTGTCTTGTTCCCAATCTTAAAGGAAAAGTTCTCAGCTTCTCACTGTTAAGTAGAATGTTGGCTGTGGATTTGTCATATATAGCCTTTTGTTATGTTGAGGTATTTTCACTCTATACCCATTTTGTTGAGAGTTTTTATCATGAATGGATGTTGAATTTTGTCAAATGCTTTTTCAGCATCTATGGAGATGATCATGTGGTTTTTGTCCTTCTTTTTGTTGATGTGGTGGATGATGTTGATGGATTTTCGAATGTTGTACCATCCTTGCATCATGTCATTGTTAATGTCCATGTTACACTGAGACTTCAGGTATTATTTATATGGATGTACTAGCACAACTTGGCATCTGTGAAGGGAAACCACAATATAGTCACTATGGATGTGGTACTGTTTAAAGATTTGTGGAAAAAAGTGATACTACTTCTAAACACACAGTACACTGCATTTTCTAATAAATTTCATGAATAATTCATTGTATTTAGCTACAAAATGTGTATCATCTTCAACACACTAAGATGATTTGCTAACATTCTTAAAAATGCTTCTTAGAGTACCCACATAAATATTTCAAAATTTAATTCTAAATTAAAATTCTTATAAATCTGAGAGCTCTTTAAATTCCTTTTCTGAATACCAATATAAACATACTTCATTTTCCGGAAGTCTCTAATGGTCAGACATTAATAGAAAAGTACTTTTTTGTGTTTTAAGATGATATTAGGGAATAAATTTGTAATACTTGTGAATAAAGTAAAAATGATCATGACTTTCCCTTACATGTGACTTTAAAACAACCTGTCTTTAAAAGCAACACTTTAGCCTTGTTTAGATTATCCCTCTGTGACTAATTTGTCAATGTTATTTTGGAAGTAAATAGAAAATAAATGTGGCAAAATAAAGAAATAAATCAAGATGTAGCTATATAAACACTCCTAAGTAATCTTCTTAAAACCATAGAGTTGGTTATAGATTACAAGTATGAAAAACACATCAATGTACTTACAATGATGATGAAAATCATTATTTAAAACTAAGTCTAATTTAGCCAGTTTATTAGTGGAAAAAAATGTGTTACAAAAAAATTCATTCATATATATCAAAGAAAGAATGCTATGGATGGCATTCTAAAATGATTCACCATAGTGTGCCATTCCAAATTTTTATATAATGAAGAGTAAAAGTCTACACAGAAAATACTGATAGCCTTAAACCCATTTTGTGGACAAAACCAGCGATTATAGCTGTCAAATCTTTTCAGTGAAGTTTCATTAACAACAGAATAGAAGTAATGTTATTTCAATTATATCTCATAAAAAAATTTAGAGGAAAAAACAAAGAGTAAATAGTGATTAAGAAACGCCGATATCCTCAAACACTTAAAACAATTTTCCATTTGTTTACAAATGTTAAGACTTTAAATTCCATAAAAAATTAACACAGATCAAAGTATTCATAAATTTTAAAGTTGCTATAAATTCTCTTATAACAAGCAAGTAATTAAATTAGCCAAAACTCTTACATTCTCCTACATTGCGTTCACTTCATTCACTACGTTTTATTTTAAGCACTCTGCACAAATGCTACATGTTTTCTGGAGCAGATGAATTACTTTGAATTATGACAAGCTACCATAATTCCAATAAATTTTTTATTTCAATTATTTAACTACAGTAACACTTCCAGAAGTTTTAAAAACTTGACTATTTTGTCTTTAAAAAACACAAAAAATAGAAAACCGTTTAAATCTGATTTCTAAGCCTTATTTATTCCTTGACACAGAGCTTTGCTTGTTTTCGTGTACTAATAAAGTTCATTGAATATTCAAGAATTCCAAAAGCAAATCCAAAAACTAATCTTGACTGAAAAGAATTACTTTTCTTACTCTTTGCAGTGTAACACTAGTACTACTGTGTTAAATAGATTACAGGATCTTGGATTCACGGCACATATGAAATCACTTCAAAAGACTACAGAAAATCTCACCAGAAAATATTATCATCAGTTCAACTGACACAGCAAAATTATAAGCTACACAATTTACTATAAAACAGTGAAGTTAGGCTAAATGCAATCTAAATTACATCACTGAAACTTTTTTTGTTTTCTAAGAACTTGGGGGAAAAAAATTCAAAACAAAGGTTATACAATGGACTCATATTTAGTACCCAATTCTTCAATTGTTATCAGTGAAGATATTAAATATGTGCACTATACTATATCTTTAAATGATTTTAAAAGAAACAGACATTCAAAGTCAGCTGTAAAAAGTATTAACATTCAAAGACAGAAACATCTCTGCTAGACAATTAAGCTTATCACAGTTACTTGCTATAGACAGCTAAACTGAATTTTTATTTGGTACAAAGTACGACTAAGTTAAACCATACTTTCCTGGCTCCCTAAATTGTTTGTAGTTAACCACAGGTTCAGTGTCTTGAATGCCTTGTACAGATTTTAGAGCTAAGCCTATTTCCAGTACACAGAAAGGTAGCAGAAAAAGAATCAGACTTGATGGAAGGAGACAGAAGTATGATTTCCTACCATCAATAGTAAGTATAATTGTATGACTATGCACAAATCACTCTGTGCTTCTGTGCTACACTTCCTGTCTATGAGACAGAATACCTGCTTACCACCTCTCAGGGTCCCTATGAAGTTCTGAAGCAATTATGTCTGTGAAGTATTTTAGCTTATTAGCTTTCAAACTTTGGTGTGCCTAAGAAATTCCGGGACCCAACCACTGCAGAAACTCAGATTCAGCAGATCTGGACATGCAGGCATAAATCGTCTTTTAAATTACGTACTTCAGGTCATTCCAGTGTAGTAGTTCCCCCTGGCAAAGATGAAGATCATACTTTAAAAAAAGCTACATCAGCTTCTTCTGAAACTTTAGTTCATAAGCATCACCCTAGGTATTTCAGATGCAAATTCCTAAACCTCATCCATAGAAATTCAGTTTGTATAAACTTGGGGCAGGGCACAGAATTTCAATTTTCCCCCAAATACTACATGTGATATAGATTTGAATGGATCATGATCCATCCTTTTAGAAACTCTGCACTAGATTCTTCCCCTACATATTTTTCTAATAGTTCTCTACCTCTCTGGTATCATCATCCATGACCAACCTTATCTCTCATTTGAACTAACCAATCTGTCTTATATTTGGTTCCTACTTTGTCTTGTCCTTATAAATGCATGGTCTACAAAATAATTAAAAATGCACACTTAGGAAGATGGCGGTGTGAGCAGGGTGGCAGAAATTTCCTCCCAACACTAAATTTATCTACGAAAACACAGAAAATACATCTATTCCTAAAAGAGAGACGAGAATACACAGGAAAACGCACAGCGTGCAGCTACACGCGAGAGGACTCGGCACCCAAGAGGCGGGTAAGATACGGAGCCGCGACCCGGCGGGACCCTCCCCCTCCCCCACCCCAGCGCACCAGAGGGAGGAGAGGATTCAGAGCCGGGAGGGAGTGGAAGTACACCCCGCGAAGTAGCAAGCCCCGGGGATCTACGTGGGGAGCGCTGACCCACATCGCGCAGTGCAGCGGAGATTGGAGAGACACAGGGGCAGAATTTGAGCGGGGAACGCGCCAGGGTGCTTGCAGCCGGCTCCCAGGAAGGAAAAAAAAAAAAGTGCGCGATTCTTCAGCAGTCTTAAAGAGACAGGAGCCCAGCGGAGGAGCCGGATCGCCCCAGCACACTCAGCCCAGCAGGCTGGGAGTCCTGGGGAGTTTCAGACGCCTTAGCTGGCGACTGAGGAAGCGTAGCCATACTTAACACTTCTCACTGAGATCAACAGCCTCCTATTCGTTCCCACCCCTGCCAGAGCGAAAAAGGGCCCTGCGGAGTGGCACAGTCACAGCTGTGCAATAGTGGGGCAATAGCGCCACCTAGAGCATTCCCACAGAACCTACGTCCGGTGGGCATTTTTTTTGTTTTTTTTGTTTTGTTTTTGTTTTTTCTTTTCTTTCTTTTTTTCTTTTTTCTTTTTTTTCTTTCTTTTCTCTTTTTTTTTCTTCTCTTTTCTCTTTTTTTTCTTCTTTTTAAAGTCTTAAAGAGCCCAGCTGACATACGTGGCAACTATCAGTGACCAAATTATACAGCCATGAAAAGACAGAGGAATATGGTTCAGACCAAAATCAAACAGACAATCCCAGAGAGGGAGTCTGAAGGGATGGAAATGCACAGCCTCTCTGAAAAAGAATTTAGAATAAAAGTCATAACCATGCTGATGGACCTACAGAGAAATGTCCAAGAGCTGAGGGAGGAAGTGAGGGAACTCAGGAAAGACAATACAGAAATCAGACAAGCCAACGACGGGCTTAACAGCAGAATGGATGAGATGCGAGAGACAGTTAATGGAATAGAAAACAGAGAACAGGAGTACAGAGCAGCTGAGGCAGAGAGAGACAAAAGGATTTCTAGGAATGAAAGAATATTAAGAGAACTGTGTGACCAATCCAAACGGAACAATATTCGCATTATAGGAGTACCTGAGGAAGAAGAGAGAGAAAAAGGGATTGAAAGTGTCTTTGAAGAAATAATTGCTGAAAACTTTCCCTCGCTGGGGAAGGAAGTAGTCTCGCAGTCCACCGAAGCTCATAGATATCCCAACACAAGGGACCCAAGGAAAACAACACCACGACACATAATAATTAAGATGGCAAAGATCAAAGATAAAGACAGGGTATTAAAGGCAGCTAGAGAGAGAAAAAAGATCACCTACAAAGGAAAACCCATCAGACTATCATCAGACTTCTCAACAGAAACCTTACAGGCCAGAAGAATGGCATGATATATTTAAC
>JAVSCE010001489.1:0-44092 GCA_032199065.1 Smutsia gigantea | reverse complement strand
CACACAGGCCCTCCGTCATCCCACAGCTCCTTGAAGGCCCAAACAGACTCAATTTGGCAAATAGAATGTCCTGCCTCCTTCCCCAACGTGGAATTATTTGAGGTGGGAAGCCTGATGGGGAGAGAGACACAATTCTTCTGATCTGTACTCTCTCTCCAGTCACCTGCCAGGTGGAGGGTGAAAGGAGGTGGGGAAGGGCAGAGAGGCTAAGCTAGAAGTCAGTTTCCATTTCAATGGCGGCTCTTAAGCTGGGCCCTGTTCTCAGGGCTGGCAGAGTTCCGGCAGATGCTCTTTCAGGGCCCTTACAGAAATTCACTGCTGGCCTCTCTTCCCGGCAGCTAGCATCCTTGATGGGGCAGTTACATTCGTATTCTCACTGGCCCTCTCCATCAGGCCATCCTGACGTCCTCCACATTGCATTTCCAGTCTCCCTCTGCTGAGGCCTCCTGCACCCTCCAGGCTGTCACTGGGACAGGTCCAAGGTTGGTTCTTCTGCTCCCGTGATGGTGGGGAGCAGGGAGCTCTCACTCCAGACCTCTGACACACACAGTCCTCTCTGGCCTTCAGATTTCCTGCAGCATGTAGACCCCAGCCCACAGAGTCAGAGGCCAGCCCCTGGGTCTCCCAACTACATCAACACACTGTCAAAGCTCTCAGGGCTCCCCTGGAAACCCCAGTGGCTCAGGCTTGGGTGAGGGGTGGGTGGGACTCACCACACAACCCCTGCTGCCCCCTGTTCTCATTCCACCACATCTGATCCCCTCTTTGTCATCTTTGTTCTGGATTTGGGGTCTAAGAGTTGTGGGGCAGTTCCTAGGGTCACGCATTTGGAAAGCTACATATGGGGAGAGATCTATATCTACCCTAGAGTCTGGTGGTTCTCAGCCGGTAACCCCGTCCCTAGAAACCACATGGACATGTGTGAGGATATTTTGGAGGACTGATGAAACAACTGGTTGAGAGATGCCCCCAGACTGTAGTGCCTGGGAGCAGGGTCACTCCACGTCATGAAATGTATGGCACATCCCCACACACTGCCCCAGATGGCAGCAGAGACCCCCCCTCCCCCCCCAGAGAAACAGTGGCCATAAAAACTAGAACTGAAGATCCCCATTCCTGCAAAATGATATACTTTGGAGACCCTTTATGCTTCGTGAAAGCTTCTCCTAAGAAAGTCACCAGCCTAAGTGTGACTTGGGAAGGTGTTTCCCTTTAACCCAGACCATGAGCGCCTTGAGGGCAGATACCGTTTCTGGCCCTTAGAATGGCACTCTGCACACAGTGGGTTCCAGTGATATCTGTTAACTTGGTGAACTGAATCGCACTCCACCACTTCATGAGAATATGAACAAGGACCCAACACATAAAATCTGAGAAATGAAGGATAAAAGTCCTGATCAAACATGAAAATAAAAAAAATACTGTGTAGGAAGTGTATTCATTGTCCCTTAGAAACACACTTCAGAAAGTGTGCTTCTAAGGGGCACCCAACCCCACCCCTCACCCCCAGGCCTGACCAAGAATTCAATAAATGCCCAAAAACCAACTTCTGGGCCTTACTCTGATCAAGTAATGAATGAGGGCCAAGACAAGTGAGAGCAGTGAAAAAAACAACGTGTTTTGGAAAGGGCAAAAGATAACATCCTAGAAGGTAAAAGGGGGTCTAAAAGGCAGGAAAGGACAGGAGAGGCAGAAGGTGGGCAGGGCCATGGTTGGGGGGTCACAGGGCAGGTGGGAACAGCCCCACCAGGGAGCATCTGGAAGCAGGTCCTGAGGGGCTTCAGGCCCTTTATGCTGCTGTTTGTTTGCTGAGCTTTTCTCTTAGGTTTGGAAGATCACAGAAGGAATGTGCCCTGCAAATACCAAGCAAACAAAGAGGGGACTGCTCTGTGAGGATCTACTACTACATGCAAAGCCCAGATTGTCTTTGAAGAGCATTTTTAGTTGTGGTAAAATACACATAACATTTTCCATTTTAACCATTTTGAAATACATAGTTCAGTACTATTGAGGATATTCAAGCTGTTATGCGACCAATCTCCAGACCTTTCTGATACTCATTAGACATGTTGTCATTTCCCCCTCTCCCCAGCTCCCGGCATCCGCCACTCTACTTTGCCTTTCCGTGACTCTGACCTCATGTAAGTGGAAGCATACAGTATTTTTCTTCTTGTAGAAGAGCAGGCATTTTTAAGTCCTGCTGTGTTTCCATTATTGTGTCACTGTAAACTATGGAAGGAGGGGATGTTAAAACAGGAGTTCTTGTCACCACCACCAGTATCCTCAGCAATTCTAGGAAGAAACAGACCTGGTGACAGCCGCCTTCCACAACCCAGGCCTATGGCAGAGGTTCCTTCATCCAAGCTCCTGTTTTGGCCCTGACTTTCCTCCTTCCCCCCACTCAAAGCTGCCTGGACCAACTATCACTTTGGACTCTGGAACAAACTAAATCATACAAAGCTGCTAACAGCTGACAACATAAGAAGTCAAATTGTGTTTCAACATAGAGGGCTAAATCTCTAAAAGTAGAATTTCAGATGACAGCCTGTTGTAGAGTGAATGTTTGTGTCCCCGCCAAATTAATATTTTGAAACCCAGTCTCTAATGAGATGGAATTTGGAGGTGGGCCCTTGGGAGGTAATTAGGTCATGAGGGTGGAGCCCTCATGAATGGTATTAGTGCCCTTATAAAATAGACCCAGAGAGCTCCCTTGGCCTTTCTGCCATGTGAGGACACAGCAAGAAAATGGCTGTCTGTGAACCAGGAAGTAGGCTCTCACCAGGCACCAAATCTGCCAGTGCCTTGATCATGGACTTCCCAGAACTGTAAGAAATAAATCTTTGCTGTTTGTAAGCCACCTAGTCTATGGTATTCTGTTACAGCAGCCCAAAGGGACTAAGACATGGCTGTAGTCCGCTAAGGGAGGTCCATTCACAGCAGCCCTTTAGATGTCTGCACAAAGTACCTGAGTTCATCTCTGTCCATCACCTTAAGTCTGTGGCCTTCAGATCTGAAACACGTTGCCTTGTGGATGCATCTGAGCAAGAATGCATCTTCTGAAGCTAAGGTCAATTGGCAGAGCACTTCCCAGTGACGTGATCTGCTGTCGCCCATGATGATCAGCTTCTGCTGCCAGGCAATGTTCTGAAGGAACTAGAGAAACCAGACTGGCTTGCAGGAGCCATCTATGACACCAGGGGGAACATCTTGAAATGCCAAGCTCTTCAGGACCATAGATGTAGAAACCTATTGTCGTAGTTCAGGTTCCAGAAGCAGATTCTGAGACAGGAATTTGAGGCCTGTGACTTACAGAGGGACTGAGAGGAGGGTAGAGCATGAGTGGATCTCAGGTGAATGTGAGCTGTGACCTGAGGCACAAGGGCCCTGGAGCATTTCCACAGGGCAGTCACACCGCCTTTTGAGGCAAGGGGGCTGGCCTTTGTGCCCCTGCAGTGGTAGGCTTAGCCTCTCAGGGACAGCGGCTTGGCCATAAGCCCGGCCTGGTCAAAGGATGTGGCTGGTTCTTTTGGAGGGATGAGTTAACACCTGCATGACTCACATATGCAAACCACCCACACTCCAGACATCTGAAGTTAGTGCCCCTAGAAACAGAAGTAAATCATGGTGCAATTATGAAGAGATTCCCCTAGCTAAGAGAGCTGCAGCCAAGAATTTTCCAGTGTGAGAACAGACACTGAGGTTGAAGGTAGCTAAAGATTTACATAAAAGGAATGTTGTTATTACCTGCTGCATGGCAAATATGGACAGAGCACTTTTTAAGAGAGAGGAAAAAATAACTCAGTACACATTTTTACTGCCTGTAAAACCCAACATCATAAAATTCCCTCTGATACAAATCGGCACCAGGAGGCATTTAAATATTTAGCATTGTCTTCTGAGATGTAATTGCCACTCTGCTTTGTACATCCGTGTTTGCTGTACCCTCCAAACGGAACGGGATGCCATTTCACTGACTTGACAGATTTATCCACCTGGCTTTTGAGCAGTTGGTCATTTTTCCAACTGGTGGCAAATGTCTTCCGCCACCCACTTCAACATACAGGCAGATCCCCCCACCTCAGAGCTCCCAAATCCAAGAGAATTCAACAGATCGCAGTTGGTTTTTCCATAGGTTGCTTGCTTTCTGATCTTTCCAGAACATGCAATGGCCAATCCTCTGTGACACTAGTGGGGCAGCACAGGAGCCCAGAAATGACATGTGCCTAAACGACATATCCTGACAGATAGCTTGTTGACAAAGTGGGTGGGTTGCAGTGAGGTGTGGAAGGACAGGGCTGGGCTGGTCCAGCTGGGAGGCCTTGGCACACAAAGCTGAGCCGGCTGGCAGGAAGGCAGAGCCACTGCCATCCAATGGAGCTTGAATCTGACCTTCTAACCTGACGAATCATCCTATCTGGGTTTCCCCTTGGTTTATGGCAGGATTTGTAATCATCGCAGTAGCACTGATTTCAAAGAAGTAACTTCTGTTTCTTTATGGCCAAATACTGTGTCAGCTGATGGTCTGCCCAGCCCAGAAATTCTAGAATGATAAGACTATGCCCTTCAGGTGGGATGCGCCCTTCAGCCTTCTACAACCCGCGTACGCATGTGCCTTAATCCCAAGGAATCAGCCTGTAGGGGGAGTTTCCAGTGCTGGGGGACAGCCAAGAGTGTAGATTCCCTAATCATATGAAAAAGCAAGCCTTCTTCTCTACCAAAGTCCACTGCCAACTCTGTCCCAGGTCCCAGCAGCATTGCCCGCCCCCATCCCATCCCTGCTCCACCCTCTGGAGTGGGAGGGTGATGCATGAAGTGTCGGGACTGCGGGGGATACCAACACTGTCCGACAAGGACGCTTCACACTGGCTTTTGTTTAGCAGTCTTCAAACAAAAGTGAAACATCAACGTGGGATGGCTCAGGTCTGTGGAGAGGGGAGGCCTGCCTCCCTGCTCACTCTCCTACTCCCATTCACAGGCCCTGAGGGGGCTCTGGGGAACCCTCTAGAACCCCCGGGGCCGTTTGGGAACTGATCCAGTGCAAAAAAAACCCTGCATGTAAAAAAAACGGGCTAAACAGGACAGTGGCAACTTTCACACAGTGGGGCTGGTGGGGAGCTGGGCCTGGGCCCCCACTGGGACCCCAAGCAAAGGCCTGTGCCATAGGCTTGAGAAAGCTCCTGCCAGGGCCACATCCCTTCCGAGGTCAGCCCTCTCCCCAAGCACTAAATGCCAGACTTGGCTTTCACCGTTCTCAGACTCAGGCCCCTGCCCCTCCAGGCCCACACCCCCCTTGGCCCGGGTCCTGTGTGTGCCCAGGGAGGGAAGCACCAGGCTGGGGCTGGGACGACTCGTTTTGTTGAGGACAAGTGTGGCTTCTTTTGTTTGATGTTGCTAAGTTATGAGAAAAAAATAAAACCACAGCTCCACAGTGAGGTTTTAGGCCTGGCTGGGCAACTGCGCCTCCGGGGACACGGGGCTTAGAGCCAGGGCTGAGGGGGTGCCGGGAAGCACCAGGACATGAACACAGCAGCTGTGCGAGAGGAGACAAGAATGGCAAGGGAACACTACTACTCTCCGGGGACCTTCTGGTTCTGCGCGCACCACCCCCCACCAAAGAGCATCGCTTAACCCCGGGAAATGGTGCAGGCCTGGCACCTCTGAGCCTCTCCTTTTCTCTTTGTCTGTGCTCCATTTTTCTCTGCTTTCTTGCTTGCTGCCTTTGCCCTCTGTCACTTGTTTCCCCCTCCTGCTTCATTCATTCTCTCTGAATCTGTCCCTTCACATGTCTATTCCCTGCCTTTCTCTGTTGACCCTCTAGCCTCAGTGCTTCCATCTCTCCATCTCTCTCTGTTTTCCCTTTGGTTCATGCATGAACACACACACATGTGCATATGTAATACACACAGGCATCCATGAAAGTTCACACAGAGCCACGCACAATCATACACAGAGAAAAACACATATGCACGACATACAGTGCACACACATACACAATCCCGCACAGCTCACACACAATCACACACTTACACAGACACAGAAACACACATGCACACCCACACTCACTTCTCCCTCCCTAGGCCAAGCTAAGTAAGTTCAGAAGACCAGCTCAGTACCCACAGGCTTGGTGATACCTCTTTGTATTAAGAGTGATTAGTAACCATAGGGGTGTCTTAATCAATAGGTACACAGGAGGCTCAGGAGGCCTTGTACATAAAACTGGTTCCATCCAACAGTACCCACACCAGCCCCTGGAAAGGAGCCTCCTGTCTCAGTTATTTGAGCAGGTTCAGCAGCTGCCGCCAGACTGCCAAGAAATGGAACATCTCGTGCTTTTGAAGATGGCTGTTGCTGGAGTTTAGAGGCCTGCGTTGGTTTGGATTCTCTGACATTGGGTTTAGAAAGGAAGCATTATTTTGAGAAGCAAGATCATAATCACACTGGTTTGTTTGACTGGTGGCTCTAGCCTTGTTTAAAGGTCTCCTCGGGAGAGATGCAAGGTGTGCTACTTAAGTTGAAAGCAAGATGGTAGATTCACCAGGTCAAGGAACAGAGAGACCTAGGGGATTCTGAGTTTTCATCATGGCCCTGCTACAGATCAACTGCTGGACATGATTGCCAGTTAACCTCTTGTGGCCTCAGTTACTTATTCTCAGCATGCCAGCAGCCCAATAAGGATTTACTATCTAAAAAATTTGTGCACAAAACTATTTATCAGGGTTGAAAGGTAACAAATAGGAAACTGCAAAATATTTTTATTTCTTTTTAATTTATTCAAGGCAAACACTTGGTTTAGGATTCCCTGTCACACAGTAGTAGCCAATATTTTGATGGTGAGTATCCTTACAGCTATAATCACAGCTATACCTGAGCAGAAAGTCAGGAAAGGTAATGGGGCAAAGATAAGCAAAGTAGGACAGGGTATTTAAAACTGGGATCACTCTGAAGATCTGCATCACGGTAGTTTGCCAATACTTAATCATCCCCACCAACAATGCTGTAGGATTAGGTAATAATTAATACTCAAAATAAGAAATCTCCCTCATGTATTAGAAAAATGTTTTAAAAAGTTTAATGTATATACAAAGAATATATATGTGTGTATATATATATATGATTTATAAAGGATAAATATATAAAGGATATATATATATATGATTTATAAAGGATTTAATCTTTCTAAAGGTTAAAATGTTGAACTTGAATGTTTAACTTAAAAGGTGAAAATTAAATTTCCTGAAAGTTAAAAATGTTCATCTTATAAAATGTTTAAAGTAAAAAATATTTCAGTTCTTAAAGAAGTAAATTTTCCTCAGCTATTTGAAAATACTCAGTTATCACCATGATGTGTTTTCCAGGAGTTCCAGGTAACGGAGATTGCCCCCCCCCCCCACGATTTATAAGCAGTTCTCAAGTGCCTAGTAGTTATGAAGAGGTGGTCACTTTTACATCTTTTGAGAGCAGGCCAACCCACACAAGGGAGGTATATTAGTTATCTAATGCTGCTATCACAAATTACAACAAATTAATGACTTAAAATACTATATATTTATTATTTTGCAGTTCTGTAGATCAGAAGTCCAAAATGGGTCATAGTAGCTAATTTCAAGATTTCAAGATGTTGGCAAGACTGTGTTCCTTTCTGCAGATCCCAGGGGAGAAAACACTTCCTTGCCTCTTCCAGGTTCTAGAAGCTGCCCACATATCCTGGCTCCTGGCCCCCTTCCTCCATCTTCACAACCAGTAACAACAGGCTAACTCTTCACATTCCATCCATCTAAGCACTTCCTGCCACAACCCCATCTCCTCTCCACAACCAGGAAATCTTTGTTTTTAAGGTTTCATGTGATTAGATTGCACTCATCTGGATAACCCAGAAAAATCTCCTTAACCTCATTGCATTTGAAAGTCCCTATTGTCTAGCAAGGGAACATATTCACACATTCCAGGAATTCAAAGGTAGAGCATATAATTCACTGGGAAGCAGACAAAGGCCAGCATGGCAGATTTGGAATTAGGAGGTCAATTTAAGCTTAAGAAATGTCAGCAAACTGTTGCATGACTAGAGTAAGGCATAGAATTGCTCTGAATTTTTGCTTTCTCCTCTGATCAAGTAAGAAAAATAGGAGGGGTTCTCTACTTGATTTACTATGTCAGACAGCAATCTGAAGCTGTCACATTCCAAAAGCATTCTACGAAATCCTGGAGTGAGGCTGCCTGCAGTGTCCTGGGGGAAGCAGAGCAGAGAGAGAGCCCGATACATGCCAGACCACATCATACACAACCGGCTTCTGATAAAACAGCTACAGGATCAGGTTGTTGGGTTTGCTATCTTTGAGCAAGGTTGAAGAATGAGCCGCCTGCATTTCAGGAGGCTGGAGCATGGTGAGAGTAAAGGAATGATAATGGGAGAGGAGGAGAAAACAAAGATGATTGAAGCCCCTGAATCCCTGGATTCAAATTATAAATAATTCAGTGAAAGCACCAAGCACATGAGTAAGTCAGATGCATGGCAGGATGAAATTGGGGCTGCATTCTTCAGGAGGAATGTGCTAGAGAGCTCCAACCCATGGTCCATCCAAGTCATTCTGATAGACACACAAGGGAAGAGTTTTGGAGACAACTCAGACAAACTGAGAAGGCCAAGGACATGCCCTAAATTTGCCTAATTTCCCTTGAGTAGTCCATTAAGTTTCTATCTTGTTTTAATTTACTTAATCTCATTTTTAAAAATCTAATGCAGTTGTATAGACCTTTCAGAACCCTAAAAGGATGCAAAGTAGACATGGTACCTGTTTTTTTTCTTAACATAGAAAGAAGTTTGTGAAATGCATTTGTCTTTGTCCCCACTTGGTATCACGAAGAACTTGCTATCAGCCCCTTAAGGATAAGGAGGATCTGGTGAGGCCCTTGTGTTTTGAGTGTGGGCAAATATGACTAATACCCCATTGTCCAGGTGCACATAAAGGACCTTCTTAGCAGTATGCTTATTCTCTGTGCTGGAACAAGATTTTCATCATGGAGCTGTTGTGGGTTTTTGTTTTTGTTCTGACACAGTCAAGCTGACGTGATGATATAAAAGTAAAGCACGTGAGCAGTCTGAGGGGTGGAAGGTGAGTGGGACTAGTATGGGGAGGATGAGAATAGCAAGAGCCCACCTTACACGGAATCAAGAGGTGATATGCATGGTTGATGGTGCAAAGACTGGAGGTCTCGGGTGCAAAGAATGGAGATCTCGGGTGCAAAGACTGGAGGTCTCGGGTGCAAAGAATGGAGATCTCGGGTGCAAAGACTGGAGGTCTCGGGTGCAAAGACTGGAGGTCTCGGGTGCAAAGAATGGAGGTCTCGGGACACGTTTGAAGTTGCAGAGATACCTGGAGGAGGAGCTATGGGTTGTGTATTTGGCAGGAGGAAGGATGGGGAGAAGACGGTGGAAATGGGGGTGGAGTGGATAGTGGCTGGGGACAGTGTACGGCACATCCACCTCTCTCAGGGCAGGAAGTCAACAGGCAATGTCTAAAGTTGATAAAATGAGAAATAGCCGTGTAAGCATTCTAGTTAAAGATAGGGAAATAACCACCCAGGGACAAACAGAAGTGAGGACGGCAATGAGCCCTGGGGAGCGGGACAGTAGCTGCGGAGGGCCAAGCGGAGGGCCATTGCTGTTCACTCCCAGAGTCGTTCTCCCCCAGTGATTTTTCTAAAAAACCAATGTGCAAGCATTATGTTATGGCGAAAGTGGTAAGCACATTAATATAATGAAGAGTCCTCCTTTTATTTTTATAATATTCTACTCTTTTGGAGAGGTTTAATTCTTTTCAAGAAAAATGTGCCACAATTATAAATATTAGCTACATATTCATAGCGTAGGTATCATAAATAGAGTACATGTATATAAATCTTAATCACTGCATTGGTCCTTTTCTCTACCAATATTTCATTATTAAAACCCTCTAACATAGAAAGTTGAAGGAATTGTACAGTAAACACCCACATACTCACCACCTAGATTCCACAATTAACATTATTATGCCTACTGTATCACCTATCTGTCCACATTCCATTCCTCCATCTGTCAATCACTCTTAGCTTTTTGAGGCATTTATTATGTTAGTTTTTTATTGTGGTAAAAAAGACACAACATGAAATTTTTATCATCTTAACCACTTTTAAGTGGACAGTTCACTAGTGCTAAGTACATTCGTATTGTTGTAAAACAGATGTCCAGAATGTCTCCAGCTTGCAAAACTAAAACTCTATGTCTATTGACCAACTCCTCTTTCCCCCTTCCCCAGCCCAGATAATCATCATTCTACTTTCTTTCTCTATGATTTTGACCACTCTAGTACATCATATACATGGAGTCATACAGTATTTGTCTTTTTGTGACTGGTTTCTTTCATTTAGCATAGTGTCCTCAAGGTTCATCTATGTTGTATCATATCACAGGATTTGCTTTCTTTTTAAGGCTGAGTAATATTCCATTATATGTATATACCCCATTTGTTTATCCATTCATTCACTGATGAATGGGTTGCTTCCACCTCTTGGCTATTGTGAATAGTGCTGCTACGAACATGGGTGTGCAAACAGCTCTTTGAGATCCTGCTTTCAATTCTTTTGAATATATACCCAGAAGTAGAATCACTTTATCATATGGTGGTTCTATTTTTGTTTGAGGAACCTCCATACTATTTTCCATAGCAGCTACACCATCTTACATTCCGACCAAGGGTTCCAATATCTCCCCATCCTCACAGACATTTGTTATATGTTGGTTTTTTGATAATAGCCATCCTAATGGATGTGAAGTGGGTATTACACTGAATTTTTTTTAAAGTTAGCCTTGCTTTAGGTAACTATGAAAATAAGATTCCTAGGAGAGGTTGTAATGCTAATGACCAGACAAAGCCAGACTATTGTTAAGTACAAAGCTTTCCTTAAAGGTACATGGTAAGTCAGGACTCTCTCAGGGCAAATCCATGGATGGAATTTCTCTTCCCAGGAAAATTCATTCTTGTTTCCTTTGTTAAGTCAGTGTCGGTGCATAGGTCAGTCTAAAAGTCCACAGGTTTCTCACCATTGCAGGTACTAAGAGAACTATATTCCTAGGTATTAATAGTCATGTTATGGACCTAACCAAACCAAAGCTCAGTTGTTTCCTATCTGAATTTTCCAATTGATTCTGAACCATGGGGCTCCTTGCAGTGTCTACACCAGATGAAGGTTTTGTTGTCTGGTGAAAACATCTCTCAGATTAAAATCATATTAGTTTTTGAACCAAAGTTACCTTTTCAAGCTTCTGGAACATTTGACTCCATTTTCCTTATACAGAAATGTTTGTTTCTCAGCTAGACAGACAAAAGCAGATGGCCTGCTGATCACCTTTTTAATTAACTCATAAAGAACTCAGGGCCAAGAGTACACTCTGGCCCCATGTCACGGCCCTGCAGTTGCACTACAATAGATTCAGCTAGGACTAAATGTGACCTTGGGGTATTTGTGAAGCTGGTAAGGAGATCAGCAAACAGAAAACTTAAGAATAATTAATCCATTTCTACATAGCTGCATGGCAGTTGCTCTGTAAGGACACTCCTGAAAACAGATTTCTTGGACATGTCTAGCTCTGTGCCTGCATAGCCAATTGAAAGGCTGAAGGTGAAGGAGTGTGTGGGAAAGCAGGTGATTATTGCTCCAATTACTGGGTGACACTCAGTCAACCCTGATATAGCTGAAGCCAAGTAATCCCACCATAACTGGCTAATCCTATTTCTAGATCATGTTTATTTGGCAGGTCACTTCAGTCATTAATTAGCATTCTTCAAGGTTATTCCACCCCCTGAATGGACCCTTATGCCTTGCCATATGCACTGTGAGGCTTCATCAAGAAGCAAGGTATAGCTAATGGTACCCCTCTTCTCTTTGATAATAAACTAATTAATATTAATTAGCCAACAGAGCATTTACCATGTTGTCCAACTCTATGTGGAACATTTTATCTGCAAGATCTTATTTAATTTCCACTGTCCTAGGACAGAGGCACTTATTATTCCCATGTAGATAAGCAAAGTGGGGCTTAGAAAGGGGAAATGGCTTGCCTAAGGAGAGCTAGAATTTGAACAAGGTCTGTCTAAGTCAGGAGCAGACCTTTTAAGTACCTGAATTAACTTTCTTTATGCCCCTGTGTTCTTAGACTTATCCCAGTGCAATGAGCTAGTTCGTTGTTGTGTCCTGTGGTGTATTCCCCAACAGACAGTGAGCCCTCCAGGGAGAGACCATACCTTCTCTTCATCTGCTAAACAGCATAGTTCTGGGCACCTGGTAACTGTTGGGTGAATGCTTGGTGGTTGATTGCTGTGCCCCATACAATCTCTGAACTTAAACTTCCTATTTCAGCTTCCCTGCACAATCAGCTCAACTCCACACAGAACACTGGATATGGTGGGCAGCCTGGGTTCCACTTACATACATCCCTGTCCACCAAATGAGAGTGGCCTTGGACAAGTAGCTCAGCCATCATGGGCCTCTTTTCCTCTCCTGCAATTTGAGGGTGTTAGATATGGTCTCTCTGGAGGTTTCCTGCAATAAAATACTGCATTTGTAAACATAATTTTATAACAAGGTGTTGACCTGATTTGGGGCCCCAGACTGGTGGGCCAGAGATGAAAACAGAGTTGCCATGTAGCCCAGGCTCTGGAAAGAGCTATCAGGTATGGGGCCAGAACCCCACTCCAGCATTTATTAAGAAATGGCAAACCCTTCCTCTTCCTCCTTCCTCCTACATTCAGTCCAAAAATCCTGGGAAGCACATTGCCATTATGGTCTTTGGTCTCTGGGAAGGCCCAGTATCTGGGAAAAGCAATTTTCTTCCCTCCTGTTAGGGAAGAGAGAAGAGTGCTTCTCTCTGTTGCAGTCTGGTCTAAACCAGCTTGATGGTTGGTAATCATTATTTTTTCAGGTATTGGTAACTCCTAAACTCCTAATAGTTTGAGATAAGGGAGGGCTAAGTCTCTCACTCCACAATTCAGAAGTCCTTGCCAAACTCTGACACTCATACTAATTTTTATAGGCAAGCAGGTATAACAAAACAAATCAGTACAGTCATCCCACCTGCCTGTAAGCTTGATAAAGTCCCATGAGACAAATGAAAGAGATTTCTACTGTCGAGTTTCAGCTGTCTAGTCATCCTCAAGGTTCCTATGTTAAGGAGCTAAACATTTAAGTGGAATTTAGGCCCCAGATGGCAATCCAGAATGAATAATCTGTTGAAATTTCTAGGTTCTTCAACTGTATACAAAAGGGCAGAGGTGCCTGTATACCATTTCTAGCCAATATTAATCCCATATCTTGAACACCATTCATTTCACCAATATAAAAATCACTTCTAAAAATCCCTATACTAATCAAACCCTTTAGTGTTAATTGGAGATAAAAGTATTTCCATCTTCCAAAGTCCTGCAGGACACTGAACGCTCAAACTAGGTAATGGAAGAAAGCTTAATGAAGGGACCATTGCACAGTGTGGTTTGGGTTAAGAGAGTCTAACAAAGGACAGCTCACCGTGAGGCAGTTCAGGGCTAGCAACAGCGGAGGCTTTGCTCCTCTTACCCCAGGCGTGAAGGATCATAAGAAGAGGGTCTCCAAACCCGGAAGAAGCTGGAGCTGGAGCAGAGGGTTGGCCAATAGCAACTGCAGTCTTAGGTAGAGGCATGTGGTCACTGCCAGTCTGTAGCCCAAAAGGGCTTGATTGGGTTATGTGCCGAGGGTGAGGAGAAGGTATAAATACCCCAGCCTCTTTCTCCTTCTCTCCTTCCAGCTTCCAATCTCCCGCTGTGCCTCTCACCTGCTGAACCTTCTGGGAAGACAGAGGCAGGGGGTCTGGGTTGATGCAGTTCATAAAGGTCAGCTCTTAGTACCCAAATACAGCAGTGTGGAGGATGGCGAATGGATCTAGAGGTCATCTGGCATGATCATTGAACGCTTGTAGTGACCTTAGAGTTTTCAAATGCAAACTCACCATTACTAGAGTATGGGTTCTTAATTAGCATACTTCAAATGTTGACTAGCTTCCCAGAGTTTGACAACACACATGTGTATATCATATTATATATAGTACAGAATTTAAAAGTAAATTTAAAATGATATAACACTTTCTGTGAAGTCAAGCAAACCACTCTGAAAACTGAGGGTACCCACAAAATGGAGAGACTGGCACGTCATTTCCCAATTGGATATCTGTTTGAGCAGCCAACTTGGTGATCTGCACTGAAACAGCCTACCTCTGAGTGCTGGAACAGCCTTCTAAAAGTGCAGTTGAAAGGTCAGCTCAAAGGAAACCCTCAGAAAGGATGGGGTGCATCTTTTAGGATGCAGTATGTTCATTAAGTCAGAGACCCCTTATGGCACTATGTCTCCAGTAGGAAGGATGCATGAGTTTGGGGACCAAAGGGTAGAAGCTGCAGTGGCCCCGCTTACCATCACTCCCAGTGACCCACTGGGGACCTTGTACTTCCTGTCCTGCAACTCTGGACTCTGTCTGCTTGAAAGTCCTGGACCCACTCTTGGCAGGGGACACAGTGAGGCTCCCACTGAACTGTAATTTATGGCTGCCACCAGTGTGCTTTGATCTCCTTGTACCCAAAGATCAGCAGGCAAGGAGAGAAATCATATACTGGCAGGGGCTATTGACCTGAATAATCCAGAGGATAGAAGAATGCTTTTACATGATGGGGACAGAGAGGAATATGTGCGCATCCAAGTGATTCACTTGGGCACCACCTGGTGCTCCCTTGCTTCTTCGTAACTATGAGCAGCCTGAAAAGGGCATGTCATAAGGGTTCAGATAACCCCTGGAATAAGGGTTTGGGCCATACCACTAAGCCACCAAGACCTGCCAAGGTGATAGCTGAGGGTGAGAAGAATCTGGAATGGAGAGTAGATGAGGGAAACGATGAGTACCAGCTGTGACTCCAAGATCAACTGCATTGAGGTGGCTGTGAGAATGTGTCAGTAGACAACCAGGTGCTGTCCCTGAAATCCACTGCTGGCCTTGCATAGAGGCCACACATCCCACGAGGTGCTCCTGGCCAGCGAATGACACGCAGGGATTCTAAGGAGCCATGAGACTCCTCCCTCAGCCATCTCTGGCTGCTCACCTTCCTCTTCAACAGTTTTGCACAACCTGCCTTGAACTGCACAGTGTAGAATACTTCCGTTCAATCTCACAGGTCGGATTTGCATCGTTGATCTTCATCTTCTCTGACTCCTTCCTCATTTTCCTATACCCAGGTGTATTCTCTATAAAATCCTTACATGTTGAATCCTGTCTTGGCATCTGCTAATTGGAGGACCAGACTAACACCATGACCCTAAAGGTCTGGGTAAAGCACTTCTCTCCAGGTATCACTGTCTCCTATTGTGAAATGACTCAGAAACTCTATGAAGTTCCATTCTGCTCCAGTTTAGCTGGTCCAGAGGTTGGCCCAGACGTACATTCCATCTGGGGCTAGGCCCCACCCTCCAGGTGAGCCAACTCTCTCAGGCCTTGGTCAGAAGATGCCAGACCCTGATCTGGAGCAGAGGAAGCATTTGAACACCCTTTTGTCCTTGCTAGAGGATCTGTGCAGAGACAGTGGCTGAGCACGTTTCTATACTGCCTGCTTCATTCTTTTGCGTAGGACCACTCACAGTGCCACTGGGCTACAAGTTAACTCATGGCCATCAACGGTCACTGTGCACTTCCAGAAAACTCTAAGTAAAGCCTACAAGTGCTATCCCTGGAGGCACTTTCACCCTTACAAACGTACCTTCCGACTCAAGATGTAATGTCCTCCCTACTCCAAGATAAAGAACCAAGATAAGTCTTGGGAAAACTGATCATTGCTCATTTGGAGACTTACTTTTTTTTTTTTCACCTTGGGAAACGTAGACTATCCCATTCTGCTTCCAGAACAAAGGGTAACTGGTCTTTGGAGGAGAAAAGACTTATGTTCAGCTCTATATCAAAATGTCTCCTAATCTTGAGATTCTATCTAGGACAGTGTATATTTTCAAGCTTTAGTTCAAGTTCATGTCCTTTGGTTGCCTTTTACTCAGTGTTTGTCCCATTGCTGACGCAGGGGGAAACATGTGCCTTGCTTTCAAAAATAAAAAGGGAAAAAAGCAGAAGAAGAAAAAGAAAGGTCACATCGCAGGGGCTGGATTTTGTTTTGGATTAGGTACAGATTTCAGAAATTATTTACTTTAATTAACAAAGGCAATTTGTTTTTTCTTTACGTTGCAGCCTCTCTCTCACTCTCTGCCCTCACCCTTTCTGTGTCTCCCCACCCGCCCCCCACCCCTTCTCTCGCTGTCTCTCCTCCTAGCTCAATCAATTGACTATATGTGCGTTTTATCTGCTTCTGCTCTAGTGGGTTTCTGCCTCAGCAGAGTTTGGTCTCATACCAGTGGAAACAATGGACTGATAGAAAGCAGGCATTTTGTGGAACTAAGGTGTAACTCTATCTTGGCCTTAGCACTTCATTCCCGAAGGGGTTGTGTAGGTTGGCAGGTGATAAAATATTCAACAGAGGTAGAAGAGCTGCCCAGCTCACAGAGCCCTTCAAATATGGAAACAATAAATAGAAACAGATGACGGGCTGGGATGGGTTTTTCCAAATCCTACTCTTCCTGCTTCCTTCCAATGCTTAAGCTGTGCCAAAGCATTGACCACCGAGCCCCTGGAGGTGGGAATGTGCCGTCAGGCAGGAAAGGACCTAGGTGCAGCTTAAATTCTCTTATATTACCCTCTGTGTGTATTTCTGCCTGCCTTCTCCCTCAAAATTTAGTGCTGGTGGGTTCTCAGTAAATAAGAGAATTAGAAATGAGCAACCTTGCTGTGTTGCTACTTCACAATCATGCTGAACCGCATAGCCAAGACCTTCTTCAGAGTGATTGCCCTGAAAGCTATATATAGATGTATTAACCAAAGCTATGGTTGCTTCAAGTAGTTTGAGAATTCTTCTGGAACTATGTTGCAGGTCAATTCAAATAGCCTTGAAGGACAATGGGCTACAATAACTTGTGCTATGTCTTATTTATTTATTTATTTATTTATTTTATTAAGGTATTATTGATATACACTCTTATGAAGGTTTCACATGAAAAAACAATGTGTTTACTACATTTACCCATATTATCAAGTCCCCACCCATACCCCAATGCAGTCACTGTCCATCAGTGTAGTAAGATGCCACAGATTCACTGTTTGCCTTCTCTGTGCTACACTGTTTTCCCCCTGATCCCTCACACCATGTGTACTAAACATAATACCCCACAATCCCCTTCTCCTACCCTCCCCACCCGCCCTCCCACACCCCTCCTCTTTGGTAACCACTAGGTCCTTCTTGGAATCTCTGAATCTGCTGCTATTTTGTTCCTTCAGTTTTGCTGCGTTGTTATACTCCAACAAATGAGGGAA
This sequence comes from Smutsia gigantea, assembly GCA_032199065.1. Classification (NCBI taxonomy): domain Eukaryota; kingdom Metazoa; phylum Chordata; class Mammalia; order Pholidota; family Manidae; genus Smutsia; species Smutsia gigantea. The sequence continues at coordinate 26,637 of JAVSCE010001489.1, read as the reverse complement.
AGACACAAGTGTGTCTTTCTCCACCTGGCTTATTTCACTGAGCATATTATTCTCCAGCTCCATCCATGTTGTTGCAAATGGTAGGATTTGTTTCCTTCTTATGGCTGAATAGTATTCCATTGTGTATATATACCACTTCTTCTTTATCCATTCATCTACTGATGGACACTTAGGTTGCTTCCATATCTTGGCTATTGTAAAAAGTGCTGCAATAAACATAGGGGTGCATATGTCTTTTTGAATCTGAGAAGTTGTATTCTTTGGGTAAATTCCAAGGAGTGGGATTCCCAGGTCAAATGGTGTTTGTATTTTTAGTTTTTTGAGGAACCTCCATGCTGCTTTCCACAATGGTTGAACTAATTTGCATTCCCACCAGCAGTGCAGGAGGGTTCCCCTTTCTCCACATCCTTTCCAACATTTGTTGTTGTTTGTGTTTTGGATGTTGGCCATCCTTACTGGTATGAGGTGATATCTCATTGTGGTTTTAATTTGCATTTCCCTGATGATTAGTGATGTGGAGCATCTTTTCACGTATCTGTTGGCCATCTGAATTTCTTCTTTGGAGAACTCTCTCTTCATATCCTCTGCCCACTTTTTAATTGGATTATTTGCTTTTTGGGTGTTGAGGTGTGTAAGTTATTTATATATTTTGGATGTTAACCCCTTGTTTGTACTATGTCTTTTAGTAGTTTATGAAACACAGATCACCTCCTCCTTTGAAACAATCACATTTCTCTATTGCCGCTTCATATAAAGAATCATTCAATCCTTATGTTCCTGTTTATGTTACCATCAGGCAGTTTTACATGAGTTTCCTGGTCCATTTCTGGCTAGATTGAGTTATGCAGCAATTGATAACTAATATACCCTTATTAGAAGTAAACCCAGCCCCCCTTCCCACCTCTCTGTTGGGAGACAATTATCCATGGATCTCTTACACTTCTGCACATCTTGTGAACAGAAGCACTGAACACCTTCATTGTAGATTATTTTTTCAAGTATGTTTGTACAGTGAATAGCTTTAGACAATATCATTTTTACCTCCAGAAGAAAGAACAGATTTGCTTACAGCCTTGGAAATACAGTGCCTCCTACCAGAACAAAGACATGTGGCCTTACTGTCCAGCATAATAAAGACAATGTCTCCTTGTCAGAAGGCAGGCATGCTTTCTGACCAGTATAAAAGACTCAGTTCACTAACCTCAAAGCTTCTTCTAATGAAACCTGCTGCATGTGTAGGTATTACCGGGTCCCCTTCATGTCAGTCTGTGGGAACTGGAGGGCCAGAACCTATACAAATGCTCGGGCTGCTATTGTTTCTGCAAGTAAGAAACTGTCTTTGTCTCTGACCTGGGAATCTTCATCTCTGCCAACATACGTGAAACTGTGGCAAGGATAACTTATAGGTAAAATACCCTTCATGGTTTTTGACATGCTCTACTCCAGCAAGGAATGTTGTCTTGGTGCTAAGAAGAGCGGGAAGGGGAAAAAGTCCTAGAGAAATAATAGGCCAGTCCTTGTGTGGGTTTGGAGGCTGTATTGGTTTCCTATAGCTGCTGTAACAAATACCGCAAGCCAGTGGCTTAAAACTAGAGAAATTTGTTCTCTCACAGTTCTGGAGACTGGAAGTCTGAAGTCAAGGTGTTACTCTGGGGGAGATTCTTTTCTTTTCCTCCTTCTGGTGGTTGTTTGCATTCCATAGCTCGTGACTGCATCACACTAATCTCTGACTCCTCTACTCCCTGCATCCGAGCTGTGTCTCTTATAAGGACACCTGCATTGGACTAAGGATCCACCTAGATAATCCAGGATGATCTCATCTCAAGATTCTTAGCTTAATTACATGTGCAAAAACCCTTTTTTCCAAATAAGATAACACTCATAGGTTCTGGGGATTGGGAAGTGGGTTTATCTTTTGGGGGCTACCATACAGCCCACTGCAAGAATCCAAATTCCCATCAACTGGATGAGGTTCTGAACTGGTAGAGCTCCCAAATACCTGGCAAAAGCAAATACAAATCCTCTTTGAAAAAAATGCATCCCTCACTTAGGCCTTAAAGTAGTGCTACAGAAAATTTCCCAAGAACAATGAGGAGGTCATAGTAAAAAATAAAAATAACCCCAAGTGTGCAAGAAAGCAAGGTACTATGAGTGAAAGCCAGCAGAGTAAGAGCTCTATGAGTCGTTCCAGTTGTAAGGGTGTTGCAATGTAACTAAAATACTAAGGCCAAAATAAACCCCCTAACTACTGGCATCTTTAACCAAGAGTCCAGTGGATCCCCAGAGATCTGTGGCTAGGTCTAAAATCCCTTGCAGTTTTATGTGAAAAACTGTATATGTATATGTATATTTTTTCAAGAGAGAATTCATACATTTTATGAATCTATGATTTGATATTTAAAACAGTACCCATCCCCAAAAGAGTTTTAAAACTATTCCATGCCTACCATGCACCAAGTAAAAGCTAAAGGAGTTTTGGAAGATGTTGAAGATTGTTGGGTTACCGCCTTATAAGAAGCGCTTTTAAATCATGGGGAGTAAGAGGTTATGAAACTTAAATTACGATTCTCTTATCATAATCATTTCCTATTGCAAATGGGTTTCTCTGTGACATGACATTTGTGAGAATGGCACAGAGTACTAGCACCATGGTTCTTGTAATTAATGTAACATTGTAGGAGAGATTGTTGGCCAAGGGAGGGATACAAAAGAAATAGCCCACATCTTGAAAGAATTTCTATTTGAAAATCAATAGAGGAAATCAACTTAAAGAAATGCAAAAATAATAGAGTTCCTACCTTTTATATCATGCTTATTCCCTTTAATGCTATTTATTTCACCTGGAAGGCTCTCCCCTATCCCCCACTTGTATCTTTTCTCCTATTCCATCACTCTTCAAAATTAAGCTCAATCCCCATCGGGAAGCCTCAAGCCATCATGAAGTCTTTCCTAGGGTCTTGGGTCAGTGCCGCTGTCTCCCCAACCCCTTGCTTGCTCTCTCTCTCTCTCTCTCTCTTCCCTTTGAACTTCCAGAACTTTCAGAGTTTTGCTCATTTAACTAGTGTTTATTTAGTTTAAATGACCAAATTTAACATTTGTTTTAATTCAGAACCACCTTGGTTGCAAAAGAGACGAAGTCCATTTAAATTAGCTCAAAAAGAGAAGATGGGGGAAGAGAGCCAGAGGCAGACAGAGAATTTATTGGACCTCTGAGCCAAACAGTGGGAAGAACAACACCTTAAAGCTGTTAGAAGTGAGGACTGAGACTCTCTCTTCTGACTGATTATTTTCCTCCACATGATGGAGAACGTGGCTGCTGGCAGTTCAGCCTCATAACACAGAAGCTTTAGAACCAGAGAGAAGAAAAGGATTGCTCTCTTCCAGATTTATTGTTAAAAATTTCAAGGAAGAACTCTTATTAAGTTGGTCATGTCACAGACTCACCCTTGACCCAATCGCTATGGCTAGGAAGTTGGGGTCCAATGAACAGCCTATCCTGGGTCACCTGAATTCCGCTGTGGCCAGAGAAGATTTCTCCTATAAAAAGGAAGAAAGGATTGCTAGATGGACAACAAGAACAGATTCTATACAGATTAATATTTATCTGTCTTTAAGTCTTACCTTATTTTTAGAGGTCAAACGTTGCCTTCCACACTTATATTCCATTCTTTGAGAAATTGCCTTTCATAGACCCTGATACCTAGGAACCTATGTTTTAAACCAGTTGACACTGACCTCTGCCCTCCACCTCAGCTGGTGATCAAAGTGGGCATCAGACTCCAGGACAGTCAATCTTCTGGTCGACTTGAGACCCATGATCTGGTACAAAGAGATGACCTTGCTAATTGTTTTTTTCTATCTCCCTTCCTCTCAAGAATTTGAAATAATAAATCAGGATAGAATTGGTCACTTAGTAGTGGAAGCTAAAACCAAAAGGTCCTCTTGGTTGAACAGATCATGATGGGTCAGGTGCAATCCAGAGTTATGGGAGAAAAAACTGGGATCAGAGCAACTGAGAACAGGCCTGATGGAAGCAAATACCCAGTTAGCTGGTCACTGAAGTGCTGGAGCATAATGTGAATATCCATCAACTTGCTGAACTAAAATACAAGGAATGCTTCCTTTGTGCTACATTTTGGTCTGTTTGTTTTGGGACACAGCTCTGAACCAGATGAACACCTTCCTTGTAGCCTAGCAAGTGTGTAGAGCTAAATTTAAAAAAAACACACACACTCAAATACACGTATTTCCAGTGATTGGTATGAAGAGGAAGAAAGCTACTATTGACATGCCTGCATGAAACTAGAGCATCTCCCATCTCCATTCTGTGATGCCCAGTGCTCGTGCATGCCTATTCTTAGATGTCCGTGGAACTATACTCTAAGAATACTTATCTCAGCTCACTTGTACAGGTCTCTGTTCCATGCATTCAGGAGTAAAACCAAACACTTAATTTCCTCTTCTTTTCTTTACCTCAATCAGCACAGGAAGAAGTCAGTAATTACTGGGTTTCGGACGATTTGAAGCAGTACAAAACTGACTATAGTTAAAGCCCAATCCTTGGAATCTTGAGAACAGATGATTCTTACCAAGATGAAAGGGAAGAACTACCGAGATGAAAACATGAACTTTTCTGCTTGCTTTACCAACTTCAGCCCTGATGCAAGGTCCTAATACTGTGGCATCCTACCCATTCTGTACTCTTAGGTTATTTCAACTATTTTGTGGGGCTTGGTCTTCCTAGAACACACAATAGAAAGGCCAGGGTTTTCACTGGGATGTACAACACGTGTTCAAAGGGGGTAAAGGTGTGTTGACATTGAAGAAGAACTCCCGAGTGGGAGATGGCCAAGTGATAACAGATAAGCAGGAACATCTTGGAGTCTGTGGATGGAGGTGACTGACCTTCACATCCCCTTTGGGTTCTAAGGCAGAGATGTTGGTGGACTGATGTTATTTCTCCCCACATTGCTCCTCTTCCCTTTTCTTGTGCAAACGAAACAAAAATTCTTCTTGGGGCATTGCCTCTTCCCAGCTACATGACCTAATCAATTTTAAGCCCCTCCTTGCTTTTTCTGTGCTTATAAAGTAGTTTAAATTTGGTTTCTGTAGCTTGCTACCAAAAGAGTTGGGAAGGGTCTACCTGGTTCTGTCTCTGTGTTTAGGAACCACATGCTTAAACAAAGGAAGCCTAGGAGCCCCAAAGGTGGAAGGTCCCATGGGGTTAATAGAGATTGACTTCCTTATAGAGAAATTCTTACCCAGATACCTGTGTTTTGGTGTGAATGTGGGGCCTGAGCAGGCTCTCTGAGCTGTATGTTGACATAAGATTAAGTTGCACTCGGATACTCTACTTAAAAGCTATTCTGGTTGAAAGAACAGACTAAAAAATAATAATAATAATCACAGCCCATTTCCTTCACTGAGTTATGTCTTTTTATGAAGGTGTCTTGAAAACAAGAATCTCCACTTTGTGTGCAAATGGAAATGAGATATGAGAAAAGAGTGCACACTATGGGTCACAGCTTCTGGCATTTCCCTGTTTGCTGCTTTTATTGCTCTCAAAAGAACAGGGTGCTTACATTTTTCTTTGTTTATGTCACTATTCCTTTATCAGTGGTTTCCTTTTTTTAAAAAAAAGTCATTTGGTTTTCTTTATCTATTTTTAAAGAGCCCAGGAAATTTCAAAACCAGCTTGCAATTCGGCCGACCACTAAGCTTCCACTCTCGCTAGTGTAGTCCAGCCTTGCGTGGGCTCCCAGGCATGTTTCTCTCTGATCACACAGGGCATGGTCACATGGACAGAGTGTGAAGGGCTAGGCTCACGGGAAGCCACACAAACACTCTGACACACTGTCTTGCAAAATCTCCCAGTGAGCCATTACGGAGTGAGAAGCCCAACCTTCGTTCCAGCCTGGGTGAAGGAGCCCAGTGGTCAAGGTCAGTGACCTGCCATGCCCTGGACAACCCCTCTTCTGACTGGTGAAGGCCCTCTTCTGTAGGAACAGCAAGAGTGGCCAAGGGAAATGCTTACCTGGCTTCCTGGGTGACTCACAGCCTGTGCCCCTTGCTGCTGCTGAGCTGGGCCGGAAGGGAGCCTTTTCCAATTCAACCACTAGGCCACATGGCAGGGACTCCAGTGTCATTCCAATACCCCAGGGAAAAGCATAAAGCAGCCATTGTCATGTAAAATTAGCCTGGGCAAAGCCCCAGAGAACAAACTGTTGGATGCCATCCTGCTCTCCCAGCACAAGGGCACCTGAGAGATAAAAATGGTTCTAATTCCTTCTTTTGGTCATCAGCATTCTCTCAGTACCACACTATCTGGCCTCTACTTTTAATTCCCTCCTGCCCTGAATTCACTAATCACCCCATTTCCTCCCGGAGGCTGCCCAGGAACAGGAAGGTTACTGGTGGCCACGGAGGGCAGAGAGTATCCAAGGAATGAACCCCATGTCTCATATTTGCCAATGGTCCATTGAAACCCCATCTAATCTCCAAGTTAGCAAACAGATTTGGCTTCCCTTCGAGGCTTGCCTCTCTCCATCAAATGTCTACTTTGTCCAAGATCACCCTTCAGCCTGATAACACAGAATAAGGCCACTGTCTGGCTGTCCCCCTGAGGCCTTTCATTCAAAGCCAAGACTGCTGACATTCTGCATAATACCTTCTCCAAAGAAGGCTACAGCTTTCCCTCCATGTCTATGCAAAACACGGAGCTTGCCAATAGTAAATTATTCTGATCCATGAGAGCCAGCTAGAGCCAGTACAATTTTTCTGTAGGCTTCTCATCAATTACTTTTTATTTTGCAAGCTGAACATTCCCTGTAGAGCAAGGCTGAAAGCTGAACTGTGCTCAGAGAAAGTCCTGGCATTGAAAACACCAGAGCACTAAATGAAAAATCTATGCTCTCCCCACTAACCTCTCCAACAAGTGGGCCTCCCAGGCCACAGCCAGGACTGATTGGAACACTGTCATTTCTTAGCATCTCAGGCTGAATTTTCCAAGACACAAAGGCATGAGGTGTTCCATCATCTTGATCATTTTTATGACTGGCGGAGAGGTAGAAGGGAACAAATAATTGGATGAGCAAAGCTATGGAACAGATGAAATGGTAAAATGCTTATGATCAAGTAAGTCCTGGATCAAAGTCACTGGTTCTTAGACATGCAAGAAATTTCACCTTCCTCAAAATAAGATGTGAGGATGGAAGCTCCGATAATGGGTCTAAAAGTGAGGCGTTCACAGACTTGAGGGAGTGTACACTCTTTCCCATTAACCAGTCAACACTGAAGTAAAAGTGTCTTTGAAGTTGACTTTGAGTTACAGACTAGGGGGAAATAGTGGAAGGAAATAAATCAAAATAGGCACACAGGTTGTACATGATGATAGGATCACTGGGCATTGTTTTTTCTTTTCTCTATTTTCCTAACTTCCTGAATACCATAATAATTTCTCATTTTTTTAGTTTCTTAAAAGAAAGACCCCCCCTTTTCCTAGCTTGTAGCCACCCAAACACCCGGTTTAAAAACTGAGCACTCCTTCCTGACTCCTTTATTTATATCTCTTGAAATATCTTGGTGCACATGTCCTCTCTTCTCCACTCCACCTTCTGGTCCTCAGTGCAGGCACCTGGTGCTATTTCAATCCTCCTTCTAATCACTGACATCCTCCCTTAAGTGGTGTCCCCATTGCGGTTCTCACTGATCATCCAGTCCTTCCTCCAACAGCAGCCAGAGTGACTTTCTAAAATAGAAACCCTGTCATGTCACATTCCTGCTTGCCTTCTTTAATAGGTCTTCACTGCCTCCAGGAGACAATTTAAATTCCTTCTCACAACACACAGGACTCTTCAAAACCAAACTTGTCAAGCTCTTCAACTTTACTTCTTGCTCTCTGACACCTCTGTCCACTGCCCCTACCGCCTGTAGTTCCCAGGTCACTTATTCCAGCCGCAGGCCTTTACACCAGCCAAGGCCTTTGCCTGAAATGCCCCCTCCCACCTGTGCAGCCTCCCAGGCCTCCGTGAAATTCAAGCATCCCGCACTTGCCCACCCGAGGAGACACCGACGGCCACACACCTTGTCCTGACACCGACCCTGTCCACATCACGGCACTGTACACACAGCTTAGGAGTTCACAGCCCTGTATTTGTCTCCCTCACTAGACTCTGAGCCCTGGGAGGGCGGGGACCTGGTGTGATTCACTCTGGACCCTCGGCACCGGGTTTCTACAGAGCCTGGCACAGGGAAATAGTCTGCTAAATATTTGTTGATTTCAGAAAAGGAGGAGTAAATCAGAGAATTAAAATGTGGCTTTCTGCCATACTTGTCATATTAATTAGAACTAGTTAGAACTGTAACATCTACTTTACCACAAAACAAAAAAACAAAAAAACTGGATCATCTAAAATAATGAAGAAAAGCCAAAGCACATTAAGTGGCTATTGATCCCCAAATTCTGGGCTTTTTCTCTCTGCCATGGCTTACCCTTCCAGCCCCCTCCCACCTTTCAACAGGTGTTTATAAGGACAATACAAAGCGGTACCTAGAGGAATTTTGATGTTGGAGTTTTGGTGTAGCGGTGCTCAGGACCTCAGTGGACTGAGGTATCGATGGGACCGCCACCTCCCTCACAGAGGAAAGGGTGAGCTGACAGAGAGAACTAAAGCTGAAAGGGGAGAAGCCAATACCCAATGAAGATTTAGCTAGAAATGTAGATAATAAAGCATCCCTGAAATATTATGAGTTGGGAAAGAGGAGTTCACATACACTCAGCCAGAGTCCAAAGTCTGGGTCCTTGCCCTTCCAGCCCTTGGCTGTGTGACCTTAGGCCAGTCACCCAACTTTTTAGAACCTGTTTCCTCAGCATAAAATGAGAAGGAATTGGAGTGGGTGTCTTGCCGAGAGCCTGTGAAAGCACCTGAGAACTAAAAGGGCGTGTGCAATATAAAGGTAAGACCCTGAGCCCTGGAGGGAGAGGGGCCTGCTGGTTCAGCCCTGTCGCTGTGAGGTGTGCCTGTGTCCTTGGGTGGGCTTCTTAAACTTTTAACCTTTGGTTCCCCTGTCTGAAAAATGGGCTTGTGAAATGGAACTTCCAGAGCTGTTAGGAGGAATAGAAAGTTGCATGTGGGTAGAAAAGGGTAGCCCTTATTCGTTACTGGGTTTTGAAGCCAGGGCATAGTAATGAGGACCACAGACCTACCTAGTTTCTAATCCCAGTTCCACTCTGTCACCTGGGACCCTTGGGCAAGCTGCTAACTTTCTCTGAGCCTCTGTTTCTTCCTGTGACAAATGGAGATAACAGCTGCATGTACCTCAAAGGGTTGTGAGAATTAAGTCAGGTCAAACAATAAATATAAGGGGAAGCACTCAACATCTGGCAGATGACACCTTGCCTGTCTTACTGTCTAGCTTATTGTCTAGCGGAGGTGCTCCAGCCCAGGCACCCCAGCCCTCACTCCTGCGGCTTCTCAGCTCCCTCCCCCTGAGGTCAGAAGGAACCTGCCTCCCATCCTTCCAGGGGGAAGAGGGAAGGGGAAGGCAAGGGCACAGGTGACAGGGAAGGGCCCAAGGTGACTTTGGAGGCACGGAGCAAGCTGGCCTGGAACTCATCTACCCTCAGAGTCGGCTGCTTCACCCTGCCTCACCTTCCCTGGTTTCCGAAGCTTAAAATAGCCTGAACCGGTGTGGCCACATTTCAGCCTGCCACTCAGAGAGAACCTCTAGGGTGTTTTCAAAGGCAGCTCTGAGCTCCTCACGAGCCAGGCTCTAGTTAGGAGTTATTCATACACACCAGGCTCCTCCAGGTCTGCCACGAAAATGTGTTCTGAGTGTTTTCCTGCTAAGGCTCCTCTCCAGGCAGCTCCTCTTGCTCAGAAGGGTCAGACCAATCAGCTCCATTAATAACAAGGGCTGCAAAACCCGCCAGCTGCTGGGAGGAGTACCTCTGGGTGGAGAGAGGGGATGACAGGCTCTAAGTGGAGGCCGGGCACCGCATGATCGGCAGGCCTGCACTTGGCATCAGGTGACTGGTGTTCTAGATCCAGCATGGCCTGCTGCTGCTCTGTGACCTTAAATGAGTTGCCCCCCCTCTCCAGGCCTTCAGGTGGCATCATCAAGACCCAGGTTTTCTAGACTCTCAAATGGGCTCTGTTCTCCACTATGCCCTGCCTTTGTTCTCAGACCTTCTGGGATGGCGAGATGGCTTCCAGCAGCTCCAAACCTACCTTCTCTCATTTTCACATCTGGCAGGAAACAGAAAGAGTTTCTCTTTCCCCTCATTGGCCAAACCAAAGTCCTGATTCTTGTTGCCTGAGCTGTGCTCTGTGCCCATCTGAGGGAGGGCATGGGGAACCGGCCCTCAGAGCCCATTCTGACCCCTTCTAGAATGGCTCCCTGTGCTGCTAAGGTTGCAAACTCAAAATCTACACCCGCAGCTTCTCGCTCGGCCAGGGTGTGTGTGAGACCTAAGTGCCTCCCATCAGATGCCCTTGTGCTAGAAGAACACCTGTGGAGGCAGCAGTGTGATGGGCACCACGTTCTTGCAGCTTTGGCTGTGGCTCCTGGCCAAGGACGGTCACCTCTGCGTATAGTCTCCAGCTTCGTGGGTGTTGATAAGCTTCTGACTCACAGATTGCAGCAACGGGCTGCATTCTTAAATGCGATCATCCGGGGAGATGTCCTCCCTTTCCACCTTCTTGTTTGATCTCTGGTGGGCAAAAGGCATCTTTCCTGGAGGCCCACCCGGAGCCTGCGCCTCCAGCCCTTCCAGGGATTCCATGAGCACCTGCCTTCCTGCATTAAATCTTTTTCTGTTTAAAAACTGTCAGAGCCATTGCTGCTCCCTTGATCGGACTCCTGATGGAGACGCCAGCCCTGAACCAACCACTGGGCTGGAGACAAAGGAATGTGCTGCCTGCCTGGGCCTCAGGCACATGCTCACCATGGAGTCTGGTTTGTCAACTCTGCCAAAATACAGACTAAGAATCATTTCCGGAAATGACTACTACTTTAGTATTGTTAAGGACCTTAATGATTATTAAATAAAAATTATCAAAGGAAAGTGGGAATAGAGATTGGGCAACTAAAAAACAACAAATTTTACTTACATCCCAACCCAGATATCAGGGTAAGAAGCACTGGCAGACGTACAGAACAATGGAAAATGTCAAGACTTTGTCCAGGCCAAAACTGTGGTGCGGCAGACAGTGACAGTGCCACGCTATGATCCCTTCCATCCCCTTCCTGTACCACAGATCCATCCCTCAGCCCTGTGTGCTCTGCTTCTGACCTGCACCTGTGACTCGCTCCAGAAGGCTACCTCATGTGACCAAGCTGAGAGAGCTGGGGCTCCCTGGAGCTCACCTGGGTCAGGTGGGCCTTGACCAATGGCTGACCTGTGCAGGTGAATGAAAGGCTAGATCTCCGCCTCAGGTGTGGACTGACTCTGAGTTATGATTGAACTGTGGGTCAGGCTGAGGCTGGGATCCGACTGGAGGGCGCCCTTGGCTTCTCCCCCTCCTTGTCCTGCTCCACCAGTCCCTGGAAAGACTTCCTTGACAAATCATTTACACAGGAATCCTCATCCTGGGTTTTCTTGTAAGGAACCTGGACATACAGAAATGGCCAGAGGTGTTCACAACCGGTGGCCACTACTCTGGCTCACTAGGAACGTGACATTGTCAATATTGAGGGGGCTCTGAGTGAGGATTCTGGATGCAAAACGATTTCCTCCTTTTTAGAAAAGAGATCATTACAGGGGAACTTCTGTAATTCCTTCTTTGCCTTTCAACCAAGATTAAAGCTTTGCAAAGCTAAGAGAGCATCAGTTAATCTGTTTTATTTTCACTGCTCCTTTAGAAAATACTTACGGTTCCCAGAGGTGCGTACTCAGACTCGAAATTCCCACGTAACTATTTGAGGTTTCCTTTTGTTAAGTAAAAAAAAAAAGAAAAAAAAAAGACCACTCTGGCGGAGAGAGGCCCCTAAGACATAGGAGCTTCTGAGCAGCTCTGGTACCCACAGAGTCCTCTGGGGAAGGAGACGAAGAGGACAGAGTGGGGAGGCAAGCCCTGGGGAGGAGGCAGCTGGCTGGATAGGAGGTCACCTTTAGGCTCTGCTGCGGATAGACAGGTGAGCCGTCACGGGACCATAGGACCTCTCTGGGTTAGTTTCCTCATCTATCCGAATGACTGCCTCGGGGGTCCTTTCCAGCTGCAAAGTTCTCTACCCCCTCCAGGAAGCACATCCACACAGTAAGAGAGTGCTGAATTTCAATACTGAATTTTATTTTTTCATAGAAACCAGAGGGAGGTAGAAGCAATTTATTTTATTGTGTCCCTTTATTTTTCTGAGAAGTAAGCGAATTCATTCCACTACAGATACATAAAGGCTGACCTCACAGCATCCAAGAACAATTCCTGACCCCAGCCAAGATGAACACTGGGAATTTCCTTCTTAAGCAGCCTCTCGAGCATCCATATCAGTAACGTCTCTGTCCTGGGCCCAGGCAATCCAGTCCTGCTCCCTCCCACCCAGAGGGACTATTATATGGGAGATGGCTGCATTGTTAAGAAGACCTCTGTTTGCCAGATTGGAGGGTTAGTTAATTATAATTCCAGGATTTCACCGTAGGTAGTTTCTTCAAAGGCCTTCATTTATTTGCTGCTTAGAGTACAAGAAATCTCATGTATGCCATTTCTTTTTCTCCCAGGGAGGCTAAAAGCTCAGTACAGCTAATAGACTATATATCACTGACTTTAATGTAGTTCCAGGCAACTTAATGCTAGAGCAGTTTGACAGTTTGGTATCAGAAAGCACCTATTTTTATTGGGAATGGACGATCAACCACTCAGGTGTCCATTCGGAAACTAAAGTGGCTGCTGAAAGGCATTGGTTTCTAAAGAGAGAGTCGGAGGGGGAAGGAAGGGAGGGAGAAATCAAGGAAGGATGGGAAGAAGGAAGGAAGGGAGAAAAGTTTATACATGCTGCTGAACTTTAACCCCAGCAGACCAGCCCATCTGTGTCCAGTAGAAATATAAGCCACACGTGTAATGTGAAAGCATCTAGTAATCATATTAAAAAAAAAAAGTTTAGCTACTTTTAATAACATATCTTATTTAACCTAATATTATCCTAACAATATATGTGAAATGAAAATATCGTTTTAACATGTAATCAATAAAAAAAAATAAGACACATTGCATTGTATTTTCCCTGTCTTGTCTAAATCCTCCCGGGTCGGTGATATTTTTAAAGTCAGAGCACACCTCAGCTGGAGCTTGCCGCAGGTCAAGCGCTGGACAGCCACACTGGGCCATCATGTTGGACTCTGCAGGCCTGAGGTCTGCAGACCAGACTCTGGTCTCTGAGGCCTGTGCCACTCAGGTCGAACTCCGCACCCAAAGAATACCAATGACTAAATGGCCTCTTCTCGCCCCCAGGCCTCCTCTGAATTCTCTTTAAATGTCTCTGCTATGTGACACACAGTTGATCGCTCTTCCCTCTGCCAAACCTGACATCCGTTTCCTTTCCTGCCCCTCCGGTGCTGCGCTCACAGCGCTCTCACTGCCCTCAAGGTTCACGATGTCTTCTTGTCTCTCTCTCACCCTCTGAACAGCTTCCAAACCCAGGCTCCCAGGCTGGACCTGGCCCCACAGCTCCACTCACACATTCCAAATTGCCTGATGGGCATCTCCACTAAGCAGGCCTCCGCACCCGAGACCAAATGTTCTAGACTAACCCTGTCTTCTCCTACCCACACCAGCTTTCCTGCCAGACATCCTGGTGTTTCTTCACATCAGCATCACCAATGAACAAATATTTAAAGAGCACTTACTATATGCCAGCTGTGGGAATCCAGCTGTGGACAAGACAGAGATCTCTTGTCTTCACAGAGCTGATGTTTAGTGAGGACAGTCAGGTCATAAAACATAATAGTTAAACTATGCAGTATGTTCGGGAGTAATATTCACTATGAAGAAAAATAGAACAAGATATGGGGAATACGGATGATGGGAGGGGGGGTTTCTTTATTTCTTCTAATCTCCAAAATCTGTAGTATCCACTTTATTATTAAAAGGTTTTTAATTTTTTTAAATCACTGCCATTTATGTCAGGTCATCAATCATCAGGCAAGTGATTGAACTTCTTTGAGCCTATGTCCTCAACTACAGGGGAACAAGGATCCTTGCCTCACAAAGTCGTGGTAGGAATTAGTATGGGGTTATGTGTAAGCTCTCAGGTACCTAGCCTGGCACATCAAAAAATGATGATGGGGATGGTGATGGTGGCAGCAGCGGTGGTAGTGGCGACAAAAAGTATGGCTTTCAATGAGTGAAAAATGAAGTGCTAAAAGGAGAAGGTTCTGTCCAGGTATCTGAGTAACCACAGCTCTCAGTGTAAGGGAATGGGGTTTTCCCTGCATCTGGTGCTCTTCATAGAAGTAAAGGTCATCTGATATATTCATAGTAGGTTCCAGGTATATCAATTATTCATTCCCACATCTGAGATTTTGAAACAGATAAATTTTGTACTGGGTCTACAGATGATATAAAAAGGGAAAAATCCAGTTATCATGGCTATTTGGTGTGATGAACTGTGTAAAGCTGGTTTACTGGATACATATGTTTTTTTTTTTGTAAAGGAACAAATCTTTCTTGTAATAATTCTGTCATTTTCATTTCTTTGTAATAAAATAATTCATCTTTATTACAGGACATTTGGAAAACATACAAAGAAGTAAAAAGAATAAAATCATGCATGATTCTACTAGGGACAACAGTGATGTACACTTTGAGGCGTATTCTTCTGATCTGTTTTATTTTTTCCTTTCTAATAATGTGGGGTAGGGAATGCAACGCATCCTCTCTTTACTCTGCTACTGGTTCCTGGGAAGGGTGAGCTTAGGAAGCACAGAGACAAAATGAAGCGGGTGGTATGTGAACATTTCAGGGTAGCCCAGGGAGAGGGATGGGATGGCTTGGGGTAGGAGAGATGGGAGAGAAGTTGAGGGATAAGACCAGATCCAGAGTGCAGAAAAGGGCTGAGTAGAGCAGGAGACTGAGGGCCTGAGGAGGAGTCAGGGCTGTGTAATATTTTATTAGAAATCTGCCCCATCACTCACAAGCCTGCAGGAAAGTTGGCCAAGGGCCTTTATCTTGTGATAGCATGTCCTGTGGAAAGGAAGCTCTGTCTGACTTTCCGGTGTGTATGAGCGAGAGTGGCGGAGAGAAGAGAAGACTCCAGGAAGGCAAGCTGCTGAGCAAGGGAAGTCAGGATCGGGGAAGTCACTGAGGCGTGGCTGGTGAGCAGAAGGCAAGGCTCCATCAGGAACCTACGGAAACCTTGGAGTGGATGCGAGATGGTTCCTGAATGTGAGCCAGTGAGCAGAGCACTGAAAGGGAAAGAGGGCCGAAGGCTGGAAGATTAGAGACGACTGCTTGCTGTCACATGGGTTATAAAATACTTTGCCCCATTGACAGAGCTGCTTCTGTCTTTTGGGCAAATAAATCTTTCGTCTGTGGAAGCTACCAGCACATGACTGTTTTAGTCACAATGTTGTAAAACCTCCCTGGAGATGCCTGGACGAAAGTGAAAACTGTCACTATAAAATGACAAACGAACCAGAATAACCAGGGCTGGATGACCTCCACCAGTCACTGAGGCTGCTTCCCATGATAACAAGCCCTCCCCACATAAGAGACAGATGTCCCAGTTGCCCTATAGGCCTTCTGGTCCGGAAGCTCACCCACCCTGTGGAGAAAGAGCTTTTGCAAAGAAATCCACCTGAGTTCAGCTCTGTGGCTCTATGGAAAAAATAGTAATACTTAACAGTGGTGCAGTGAGGAAAAAGAAATGATTTTAGTACTTGGAGAAACAAATTATACTTAAAAAAACAGATGGTTCATTTTCAATAGTTGCCTATAAATTCTCTATTTTCCTGTTCAGCAGAATTGAAATAGATTGAAATTGACATTTTTTATCATGAGTCAGTTGACAGGGAATTGAGAAAACAAAACAAATGCCAGGTTTTTGGATTTTTTCCTCTTTCTTTCCACACAAGTAAGTCCAGAGGTTCAGATAGGCTTTTTTTTAAAAAGAAAGAAAGAAAAGAGAAGGGTGTTGGTGGTCTGTTTATCAGACAACCACCGGCAGTTGCTTTTCTGAAGCTGCTGTCCATCTGGAATTTTGGAGTCGTGCCCCTGGGGCTCCATGCAAAATAGTGAAAAACCACCTTTGGTTTTCTGACCCATGTGGTTTCATAGCCTTTTCCAGACTTGAGCTGAGGAAAAAATGCTACTCTTGGCCTCAAAGTCACAATTTAGCAAGTGGTATGTTTCAGGGGAACTGGTGGGTCTGAAGATTAATTTGTATCTGCTGCCTCCTGGGGCTCCCAATCAGTTACTTGGCTCCCAGAGCCACCAGTCTGAGTGTTGCAATGCACACCAGGGGCCAGGAAGAATGCAGCACAAATGTCGCTAGTGAGAGTGGCCTCACTGTCTGGATGTCTTCTGGTTTGTGCATTTTCCCCCAAATCACCATCACATATACAAAAAGGGTGACGGGGAACCTTTGTGTCCACTGACGACAAAATGGATCCTGTCTCGGAGATCTGGCGGTGGTGGCACTTTGATGTTACTGTGGTTCACTTCTTCTCCCAGCCATATGACCCACCTGAGATGCTTTCATGCCAGGTCTGCTGAGAGCATGAAAAAAAGACTGCAGTAACCAATAGGGAACCCACTGAGCAACTAATTGAGCTTGACTCATTTCTCCAAAGCAGCAATGAGTCTCAAAGGATGTTGACTTTTCCATATGACTTTTAGAAATGGAGTGGAACTTGGGGTGGGCGGTAGGGACAGAAGATTTAAATAAACATACATCATCTATCCTCCAATCTACAATCCTAAGATTCACAGCATTTTGCTGATCATTAAAGTGCAATGGGGAATGGTAGTTTTTTTGATGGAAAGTCATAAATGAAAATGAGAAAAGCAAATGGAGTCCCTTTGCCTTGCACAGCGTTCACTTTGTGCATTGACACAGGTTCTGGTCCCATAAGCCTCCGAAAGCTTGCCTGAGTTTTGCCTACTGTGAACTCCTGTGCATCCACCATCTGTGTCTTTCATTTTGTATGGAACGTTTGCTGACTCTAAAAATAATAATAATAATAACCTTCCTAGGTATCCTTTCTTGCTGTCACATGGGTGACAACCCTGGAGGGCAGATTTCTGCCTGTTGTCTCTCCAACATCAAGTTCAGGGCCCTCCCTATAGAATGTCTCAAAATAATTTAATGATGTAGAAAATCATATACGTATGGATATACGGCCCACCCCAAGAGAGGAAAAGTATCCTTCAGCAGGAAATAACAAGGACAGCAATTTGATTTGGAAAACACTTGCTGGTACCTTCTTGGGGTCATGGCTAAACTTGACAGTAATGAAGTAGCTCCTAATTTCAGAGGCAAATACCACTGGGTCAGGCACTCAGCCATCTTCAGTGTAAACCGTAGGCATTGATATAGGGAATGAAGAAAATCTGAGAAGCCACAGACATTGGGCCTTTAAAAGTACAGCCTAACCATGGGTTATGGAGAGAAAAAGGTGGTATGCTGGGGCCAGCTGTTACATACCAGGAAAACTGCAGGACTTTTGAGAGCCAGTTGTTAAATCATTGGTAACCTGAAACTGGCTGTGGTGAGAGTATTCATACACTGCAAATACTGCAAATTAGGCCCCCCGGCCCCACCACCCCATCCCACCCAGGACAGCTGGTTTACCACAACACTACTGGTAGCATCTGACCATCTGCAGACAGGCAAGAGTAATTTTTGAGCAAAATCTTCAAGCTGTGACCTCAACTGGCCTTACTGCACAAAGCGCCAGACTCTGCCAACAGCAGCTAATGGTCCCAGGAGCAAATGTTGGATGTTACCTGTAGCTGAGAATCTTTGGTCATTTCTGGGTCTTGTCAGCCACACCTGCCCACCTGACACCACTTATAATCACAGCTTTTCTCTGCAAAGGACTGCAGTAGGCACATGTATACAATATGCATTTTGAATTTGTAAGTTTCTTCATTATGGATTCTCAGGGCACCATATACGAAGTGGATCTACCATTGTTCCCACGGGTGGACCTCCACTGTGAAAGAAGCAGGACAATCACTCCAGATGGCCTGAGTCTCCATGCACGACACTTTCTTCTTGGATTTTTGCTGCCTTTATTTGCCCTTCTCTATCTATAAGCTTTCCCTGGTTGACCTTATCTAGTGTCCTGGCATTAAATACAGTTATACGCTGATAGTACCCAGATCCAGCTATGATTTCTCCCAAGCTACGGACTCATATCCAACTTCCTCCTTGACATCTCCACTAGGATGTCCATGGGTGTCTCAAACCTTTCAAAAGGTTAAGTTGGCTCACGTCATTCCTTTGCTTCCAATGTTTTCTCATCTTATGCCTAATACAAATCCATAAAATAGTCTCATTGCCACCCCCAACCCATCACTTCCCTGTCCTCTCTCACTGCCCCCCCACCACTCCACCCCACCGTGCTGGTCTCTTTGCTGTTGTTCTGACATAGCAGACAGGCTCCACCTTAGAAGAACTTGCTATACCACCTGCCTGGGAAGTTCTTTCACCAGGTGTCCTCACGGCTCCCTCCCTCACCTCCTCCACCTCTTTACCAAAGGCCACTGGTTAAAGAGGCCTTCCTTGGCCACCTTATTTTAAATGACAACCTCTCTTCACACTCCCTCCCTTGTCCTCTATCTCCTACCACCTCTTAACATACTTTTTCTTACTGACTTTTCTGATTATTGCTTTTCCGTCCCACTAGAATGTAAGTTCCCTGAGGCAAGGATTTTAGTCCAGGTGTTCACTGTTGCACTCCTAAGACTTAACACGGTGCCCAGCACATAGTGGGGGCTCAGTAAATAGCTGTTTAATGAAGAAATGAAAATCTTGGCTCCTGACCTCAAACCTGCTCCTCTCCCAGTCTTCATTTCTGCTAAGGGGCCACCATTTCACACGGCAGCTAAGGATGAAACTCTGAGCTACCCTTATTTCTACATCCAACCCATTTCAAAGTGCTTTAACACTTCCACTTTCCAAATATATCTTGAATTTGACCACTTCCCACCACTTTTCAATCACCATGGTACAAGCTACTCTCATCCCAAGTGGACCACTGCCCACTGCAATCACTCCCTTCCAAGCTCACCCTCTCCCATACCCCCCATGCCCACCCCTCCACACACACACATTTCCAGAATGAGCTTGTAAAAATGTCAGAGAGAACACATGACTTCCCTGCTGAAACCTCTCAAGGGCTTCTCACTACATTTAAAATAAAATCAATGCACTTGTCTGGCCACTGCTGGCTTCTCCAGACTCATCTCGGACACTCCCAATTGTTCTCCTCCTCCAACAGTAGGGGTTAAGTGCCTGCCTGCCCAGTGATGGGAATGTTCAAAGTGTTTGGGACACATCATGGAACAAAATGGAAAAATATTTATGCTCTCAAGGAGCTTCTATTCTACTGATGGGAAACAAAAGCAAGCATTAAATATGGTACCAATCAGTGATATCATAAATAGGAGGTGATGAGTGCAATGGAAAATAAAGAGAAATTAGAGAGGAATCGCAAATGTTGAGTTGGGGCCAACAAGGGTGGGCTGCACTCCTAAATAGGTCTGCCCTAAGGAGGCAGGACATGAGCAAACATGAGGATGGTGAGCCGCCCTGGTCCTCTTACTGCTCTGAAAACAAGCTGGGCTGGGCTTGTACTGTGTCAACTCTAAGCTAGACCTCTACTTCTTAGAACTCCCCTCCATCCACAATTCCAGGCTGGCATGGCCCACAACTGTGCATGAGATGTGGAAGGCGGAAACGAAGCTGCAGCATGATTCTTGTTTTGCTCAGAAGGTCAGTGAAGGGCATCCGCCCGCTCATATTGATGCTTATCTGCTGGCCCATTTTGTGGGACAGCAGCCGAGCTAGAGCACCTTCAGTCCCCACAGGATCTTTTCCTTCAGCAACTCCAGTTCCCAGTCAGGTGCACAGTCAGCCCTATGACAAAGGGCACAGAGGTCACAGTCTCGAAGGTGCAGAGGGACAATCAGGTTCTGGCCCATCCTTGCAGCTCCCAGCTTGTCCTCCTACCCTGCCTTCACACCCATCCTGCATTCTCAAGTGCCTGCTCTGCTGACTTCAGATGGAGTACGAGAGGCAGAAACAATAGCCTCACGTCTAGTAGTTAATCAGCTCCCCCATTTCTGTGAAGCCAGATCTCTAAATAATGAACTAAATAACAAAATAAGTTGTTATAGAATTTATTACAGGGACAATATATTTTTATTATGCTTGTTATAGACATAATGGCTGGCTCCTTATTTAATCTATATTCCTATGTCACCACCTTATAAAAAAAATCTTACCAAAATACCCAAAATAAAAGTTTCTGCAGTCATTCCATATCCTCTCATCTGTTTTATAATTTTATTGTGTAATTACTTTCTAAAGTTATATTTTTTGATTGATTTGATTACTTGTTTACCAGAGCCTACCCCATTCATGGTTCTATCTCCAGTGCCTAGAATATGGACCGCATATCATAAGAATTAAAAAAGAAAATGATTGAATACATGCACTTGATGTCTTTTATCTTGGGTGTCAACAGATTTCTGAATCCCAAAATAAGTTAAAATGGTGTCAAACTACAGGTGTTTTGAATGCAAATCTCACAAGGGCTTAATGGGAAAACTCAGCATTTATTCATAAAGCCTGTAAATGAAAAGACAAAGCATTTTATTGATTACATTAGTCCAAATTACTTCTATGAGAAATTTTAAAACATAACCAAACCAAAAACAAACTTTTAATGTACCAACACTTCATTTCACAATAAAAGTACCCTATTTCTCTTTGAACTAAATATTGAAATAGTTCCAAGATAATGTCTTTTATTAGTAAATTACACCCGAACCTAAGGGGTCTGAGTAAAAGTAAAAGTTTGGTACTTCCTCTCTAGCACCGTTCAGCTAAATGTTTTTTCCTAGTAAGAAAATATAGAAGTAGGTGACTTAAAATTATATAAAACAAGACAATCCTTTAAAACAAATGTCTAAGTTTTACATTTTAACCATTTCAAACCAAAGATACTTCTGAGTCAAAACTTCTTTTGCCAATTCTAAATGGAATAGTGTCTCAATTTTTGCCAAGTAACCCTTTTTCACTGTCATTAATTATTCCTTCTAGACATTAGACTGATGTTTGCTCATCTTATTCTTCTTTCCTTCATAGCCTCTACTTTCAGCATCCTACCTATTCCTGCACCAGAAGCTCCATTCAAAGAATTCAGTGCTTTCTTACTGTGACCAATCCCGGTGTTCATTTCCTTCCTAAATGTATTTGCTTGTTCATTTATGCAGTGGACCAATATGTATTGATCATCTCCTATGTTCCAGAGGCTGTTTTTGTTTCAAGGTCATTGTCTTGGAGGAATTCCTTCCTTTTCTGACCCATAAATGTTATAGCATTGACCAGAAGCAGTAAGTCTATCCCTTCTTTGTTTTCCCAAACATTCTCCGGGAGACCATTTGGGGTGTAACGCTTCCTGATGCTATTCCTACAATTCTCCCACTGATTCCTATTTGTCCTTGGTTAAGTGCTCTTCCTTCCTACTTCTGTTCCTGCCCTTTCAAAGTCTGAAAGCATCACAGGATTTCCTGTGCAGCCTCTCATTTTACTAGCTCCCTTCCCTTTTCTCCTGCAGGACCGTCACGTGCAATTGCAGATCCAGAGTGACATTTCTGAGAGTGTCCCAAACCTGGTGACAGCATTCATTTCGAAGTGTCTGACCGTGACATCTGGCCTATCTTTCCTCCAATCTTTGGGAAATCTGCTTCCTTCAAGTCTAGATTGAATGTTTTAAATGCAAAACTTTCTCTGTCCTTGGCTATCATAAGCTCAAAAATGGATTTTGGATTCAAGCAGCCATTAGCAGTATCACTTCCCCAGGTCACTGAATTTGCTTGTACCTAAGTTTCCTAATCTACACAAAAGAGGTTCCTATAAAAATTTCATTTTCCAAAGATGGCCATACCAATAAACATATATGTGTGTCCCATCCCATTCGCTTTTCTTACAACATGATGTAGACATCCCCTCACTGGGCAACCTCTGAGATAAAGCCCTAAGAGGCCACACAGCTGCTGCCTGGCCCTCTCTCAGGACGTACACCTTGCAAATAGAGTTAATTAATTAGCAAGTAAAAATACAGGACACCCAGTTAAATTTTAAGAAAAACAACAAATAATACTTGAGTGTATGTCCCAATATTGCATGGAATATACTTATACTAGAAAGCTGTTTGTTGTCTCTTTGAAACTTAAATTTTAACTGAGTCTCCTGTATTTTGGGGGGAATCCCACTTCAGAGCCCGGATCCACCATGTACGAAGTCCGGCTACCCTGAAGCTGCAAACTTGTCCAGGCCCTCAGTGTTTGAGTGCTCCCAGCCCAGGCATCAGACATGTGCAGAGAAATCTGTGATCATTCCTGGCCCAGCTGCATGCACAGACCCCAAGCCAGAGCCTCTAGATGAACGCAGCCTACTCTCCGAACCGGAAGGGATGATAATAATAGATGATTCTTAATTGTTTTAAGTCGCTAAGTTTGAGGATAATTTGTTACGTAGCAAAAACTAAAATCACCCACGTCATAGAATTTTTATGTTGTTTGAAGATGATAATATAGTAAGGCACCTAGCATAGAACCTGGAATGAATATAATTCTGCTCCCATACCCCCTAGCCCACACACAAAGTCATTTATACACATGCATGACACCTCATGGTCTCTTCCCCAAGATTCGTTTCATTTCCACAAAACTAATTTCTCTTTATTGGCCAGAACCGGATCCTGAGGGTGTCAGCTGTTTCTCCAAAATGTTTTCTCAGACCTCTGAGAGATTAAGCTGATAGCAAAGCAAGAATTGCCAGACTCTGTTTTAGCTAAGACCTCCTAGCATAACGTGGAGTGCTGAAGTCCCCTTACTGCTCGCTCTTATGGCCATTCGCCAATGCTGTGATCAGCTCTGGGACTCTCTTTTTATCTATCTATAATATGGTCCCACCAAAACCACTTCTGCTCTTCTCCCCTTTTTTCTTTACACAGACTCTGATATTCTTCCACCTACATACTCGTGAATTTCCATGAAGATGTTCACAGATTACTTGTAGGTCTGCTTGTTTTTATGTTTCCACTCCTGTTGCGTGCTGACGCCATTATTTCATGGTTGTAATAATCCTGATGATTTAGTCCCCCCAGTGCCCCACAGATCCTACCAAGCCCCTGCCACGTCAGTCAGGTCAATGAGTCAATCGTACCTTTTTCTCCTCTTAGTGTATGTTTAGACCTGCCGATTATCACTCACGGTAAAGGCACACGATCATATGGTAGGCTGAATATAGGTCCCCATCCGCCTAAAGATGTCCACATCCTAGTCCTTGGATTTTTGAGTGTGTTACCTTACATGACAAAAGGGACTATTGCAAGTCTAAGTTAAGGATCTTAAGATGGAGAGATTATACTGAATATCCAAAGTAATCAGAAGGGTCCTTATGAAAGGGAGGCTGGAGAATCAGAGAGAGATGGTGTGTTGATGGAAGCAGAAGTGGGCATGACGTGAGGCCATGAGCCAAGGAGTGCGGCTGCCTCTAGAAGCTGGCAGCCAGGGATCCGGCTTCACCTATAGAACCTCCGGAAGAAATGCAGTTCTGCCAGCACCTCGACTTTAGCTCACTGAGACTGCTGTTGGACTTCTGACCTCCAGAGCCCTAAGATAACACATTTGTGTTGTTTTAAGCCACTAAATTGGTGGTGATTTGTTGCACCAACAGGAAACTAATAGAGACATCCATGAGTCTCATGAAGTTACCCTTAAGGGGGAGGGGAATTTTCCAGCCCTGTTCATCCAGAAAGATCACTCACCTGTTATAAGGGTATTTGTTTATAATTATGACCTCACTTCCTTTCCTAAAAAGTTTGAGATGGCACGTTAAGAAATAGATTCTCTATTTTTATTTGACCTAAATGAGCTATAGTTTGAGAGAAAAAGAAAGTGTGACAACTTATGTGTGAGGATGGAATATGTTTAGAAAGAGGAAAAGAGACAGAATTCAAGGCCACTGTGTCTGCATTCAGGACTAAATCTGCCTCTGGCTTATAGTGAGAAAGAAACAAGACACTCACGGTGATAGAGACTGCTAGACCTGCTTCCTCTTCTTCCTGGGCTTTAGCTAGACAGCATTTCCCAGACCACCTTGCAATGGGCATGGCCTCTGACTACAGTCTAGCTAATAGAATGTGAATGGTTGATGTGTGCCACATCCAAGCTTCCCTCCCCCAAACCTCCTCTACGTGTTATTCTGTTCTTTATCCTTCCACTGGCTCGATGCAGATAATCATGACATCCTTGGAAGCCATATGAGGGATATACAGTAGACAGTTTCACTTTCCATGGTTTCAGTTACCTGTGGTTAGCTGTGGTCCAGAGCAGATGTTCCTCCTTTTGACGTACAGTCAGAAGGTCAATAGTAGCTTAGTAATACGTACATGCCTACATCGTTCACCTCACTTCATCTCATGTAAGCATTTTATCATCTCACATCACCATAAAAAGAAGGGTAAGTACAGAACAATAAGATATTTTGAAAGAAGAGAGGGACCAAATTCACATAATTTATATTACAGTATAATTGTTCTATTTTATTATTAATTATGGTTGCTAATCTCTTACTGTGCCTAATTTATAGATTAAACTTTATCATAGGTATGTGTGCATAGGACAATTCATAGTTTATATAGGGTTTGGTGGTATCCTCAGTTTCAGGCATCCACTGGGGGTCTTGGGACATATCCCCTGTGGATAATGGGGGGACTGCTGTACCGCAAAAAGGAGGAAGCCTGGTTCACTGCTTCACTGACTGCAGGAATCATAACCATTCAGGAACATCTATTTCAGACTTTACGTGAGTGAGAAATTAACTTCTACTGTATGGAGCAACCATACATCTTGGAGTTGTTTATCACAGCAGCTAGCATTATTTTGACGTAACACACAAGGCAAACACTAAATATTTTGAGGAAGCAGAGCCTGTCTGGCAGACAGGCACACCA
Source organism: Smutsia gigantea (assembly GCA_032199065.1). NCBI lineage: Eukaryota > Metazoa > Chordata > Mammalia > Pholidota > Manidae > Smutsia > Smutsia gigantea. The sequence continues at coordinate 1,451 of JAVSCE010001489.1, read as the reverse complement.
CAGGATCCATGCCACTTATAAGAAGCTGAATGGAGCTTAGGTTTCCCTACAGATGCAGCAGGTTTTATAAACATGCCTTGAAGAATGGTTCTTCATAGGTTTTCCCTGCTCAACCCAATTACAGCTACTGCTGGTGCAAGAAACTCTTCTCTTGATGCATTATTTAGCTTGTATTAACAAAACAGCACGGTTTTACTATTTTCACTGTGGTCTAAATGTGAATGAAGAAATCACTTAGTAACCTTTGACTATGTCAAAACATAGTTCCCTGGATACAACTATGTAAACATTGTTCAGTGTCCAAGAGAAACACCACCGTCTGAGGGCACACTTGTCTCGACCTAAGATTAGGGTGACCAACTTTCCTAGCTTGCCCAAGACTGAGGGGATTCCTAGCATGTAGGACTTTCAGTTTTAAAACCAGGACATTCCAGGCAAAGTTGGAAGAGCTGGTCACCCCATAGGACACTATTCTGCTAGAAGCAAGTCTGCACATAAGGTGGAAATCCAGAAGAGAATTTTAAAAAGGCGTTTTTTTCTTCCTTCTACCAGGAAATGATATGTTCCTTTAAGGTACCACTGACTGGGAAACTCCTAGAGTCTCTGATTCATCCAATGGTTATACCCACACCCTTGCAAAGGGCCAGTGATGAAGTTAATACTAGTTGACAGTGTGTTCTCACCTCTTGTGTTGTTTTGCACAGCAGAGCAGGCTGCTAATAGTAAATGCTGGGAAACCAGTCCGGAAGCAGAATGGTAATGCTATAGTGGGAAGGTGGGTGCCCATGGCAGCACAGAGGGACTCTAACAGGAGGCCACAGCTGGGTGGGGGATGGAAGGTGGAGGGGACGAGCACAGCACCATGCAATGCAGCCATCTGTTCTGCCCTGGGGTTCCCCATCACCCTGCTAACTTAGCAACACTCGCCATTAGGTGGTCCCATATTCTGGGTCCTGGGATGTTGAGCTTTAATTTATCTGTGGTTCCCATCCCACAGAGCTGTCCTCCACCCCCACCTCAGGGGCTTTGAGACTCATGTCTTTGACCCTACCTTATAGGAGTGGATGAAGCTAAGTGTTACCCTAATGAAAATCAGGGCAGGCAGTGGGAGGCAGCACAGTGCTTCCCAACTGTCAGTATTTCCTATGCCTCTGACACCATTTTGGTCATGCCCCATATTCCTACACTATTATTTACCACAGATTTTTCTTTATATTGCCTCACTTTTTAAACTCAAATAATTTTGTTTTAAAAGGAAGTTGCATAACAAGTGAGACTCTAAAACCATGTGCTTAACCCGATTAGTTTATTGCCATTATCCTGGTCTCAAATATCATTAAGTATGGTTGTTTTTGATTCTTATATAAGGCAGACAGGAAGTATTCTTTTGTGTTCTACTTTTTTTATTCAGTGTAGTTATGGTGAATTCATTCACAAGGCTTTATAACTTT
>JAVSCE010001488.1:0-25322 GCA_032199065.1 Smutsia gigantea | reverse complement strand
CTCCCACAGCTAAAGGAATTGTAAAAAAAACAATCTTTAAGACCAATGATAGCCATGTCCCTGTCTTTTGGAATCATAGCTGGAGAAGGGAGGCCTTGTTGTAAAGGACCCATAGGTTTAAGGACTGCATTAATTTGTCTTAAGTCATGTAAGATTCTCCATTTTCCAGACTTCTTTTTTATAATGAATACAGGGGAATTCCACGGGCTTGTGGAAAATTCCAATCTATCTAGTTGAAGCTGTTCTTGAAATAATGTCTATAAGGCTGCCAATTTTTCTTTATGGAGTGGCCATTTATCCACCCAAACAGGTACAGGAATAATGTTTCTCTGTCTGTGAGCCTTTTTGAAATCTCTTAATACATTACTCCAATCAGCTTGTCTGAGGGTTCCTTGTAGCAGCAACCAGTAACAATGTTTTATAATATACTTGTGAAGTTGAGAAAAGTCTTTTTTAGAAGTTTTAACACCTGAGGTTTTTTGGAGGGCATGGAGTAATTTTAAGTTTTAGTCCTCTGTTTTATCTGCTTTAGTTTCATGTTGGCCCATTATAGTGTCCCTGACGTCTCGACCCTATCCCTACATACGCTTTCCTGGAAGTCTTACCGGATCAATGATCTTCGGAGCTCCTCTGAGTTTTCGGGTCCATGTTTGGGCGCACTTGTTGATCCCTCCCTGCTTCTGACCCTCAGACAAGGGAGGAGACACGATGAGATATCGAAGATCTGAAAAGACCAACCAGGGGACTCAAGGCTTAACAGTGGAAGAGTGGTGCTGAGAGGGCACCCTTTGTATTTATTGAGCAATTAAATGTTAACAACAATAGAATTCTGTGTGGGGGACTTAATACACAATCATTAACTAACTCAAAACTTAATCCTCGGCAGTCTCGAGTCTCCTGAGGCACGATGTCTTACATGGTATTGAAACAATAGCAAGGGCAATTAGGTCACGGAAACTGTTTTGGTCTTGTTTGTTTTTTTCTTGATCGCTTATCAGGAATTACAGGAAAAATAATCAAGTCATATATGATTATACATTTGATTTCTATACTTTATTTATATATTAATCCCACAAACTGATAAGACTCAACACCAAAAAAACAAATATCCCTATTAAAAAATGGGCAAAGAACCTATATAGACATTTTCCAAAGAAATACAAATGGCCAACAGGCACATGAAAAAAATGGTCCACATCACTAATCATCAAGGAAATTCCAATCAAAACCACAATGATGTTTCACCTCATACCAGTCAGTATGGCCACTATCCAAAAGACAGGAAATAACAAGTGATGGCAAGGATGTGGAGAAAGGGGGACTCTCCTACACTGCTGGGCATGTAAATTGGTGCAGCCACTATGTAAAGCAGTAGAGAGTACTCAAAAGTCTAAAAATAGAAATACCATAAGACTCAGTAACTGCACTTCTAGGCATTTACCCAAAGAAAACGAAATCTCTGATTTAAAAAGGCATATGCACCCCAATGTTTATTGCCACATTATTTACAATAGCCAAGATATGTGGGAGCAGCCAATGTGTCCATCAATAGATGAACAGATAAAAAAGATGTAGTACATATACACAATGGAAATTTATTCAGCCATAACAAAAGAAAGAAATCCTGTCATTTGCTACAGTATGGATGGACCTAGAGGGTATTATGATAAGTGAAATATGCCAGGAAATGCAAATAAATACCACATGATTTCACTTATATGTGGAATCCAAAAACTAAAAAAAAACCAAAATGAACAAAATAGCAATAGACTCATAGACAGTGAGAAGTGACTAGTGGTTACCATGGGGAGGGTTTCGGGTTGGGTGGGTGAAATAGTTGAAGGGGATAAAGATGCAGAAAATTTCAGTCATAAATTAGTCATGAGGATAAAAGTACAATATAGATAACACAGTCAATAGTTCTGTAACATCTTTCTATGTTGACAGTAACTGCACTAGCTAGGATGAGCATTTAATAATGTATATAACTGCTGAATCATGTTGTATACCTGAAAGCATTATAATATATATCATATAAATGTCAATATAAAATAGATAAAATAACACAATCATCATATGTCCATGAATAAAATAATTCCTCCTTTTATCACATATATTTAGCCCTATTTTGGAAGTTCTCGCTAAAGATAAAAAAAAGATATAACAGACTGCTTACAACATGTCAGCCTGCTCCCCAATGAAACTGGTGAAAGTTACAAAATGAAAAAAACATTTAAAGGCTCAGAGAATGGTCCTAAGATCAAATAGCAAATGAAGAAATAATTATTCAAAAAATGTATGAAAATTTGGTAATAACGGTGAGAATCTCTGATATTTGAACCGAAAACACTCCGTCCTTTTTGCTTTGTAACTTAGTGAAGTGGAGACTCCACTCTAGGCTACTACTGCCCAGAAGACTCCAGCTCCTAGTCCAAGGGTTTTCTTCTTATAAGAAGTACTTCAGCATTTTCCATCCTGCCTTCAGCTACCTATTGTTGAGGCTAAATCCTGGCCACGTATGGTCAAGAAATGGAGCATCCTTTTTCAATAGAGTTCCCACTTATGAAATGGTGACTCCACCTTGTGTATGGCATACTAAGAATATTCCCCCAATTGCCCTTATCCTGCTTCATGAGGCAGTGGCAAGCCAAGAGGATTTTAGGCTCTTGCCCTCTCCACTAGGCATTCTGTTCCTAGAGTGGAGTTTTCACTCTGGGTTAAGTTTGTTATTTTTCTTCCCCTTGCTCCAGTTCAAAGATTTTGCTTGGAAGGGAATGCATGCCCCAAAACAGATAGCTTCTAATCTCTTCTCAAATGAATCAACTTCATTTTCAACAGAGGGTGGAAATTTCAAATCTAAAAGTTCTCAAGAACAGTGGAAGCTATAGTGAAATGCAACTGGAGTGAGATTCATGGATTGAATGAAGACCAACTAGTTTGTAGGAGAGACATGGAAATAAAAAAGCTGGGAGATGTCCTGTTACCAGAACAAACATCAAACTTAGACCTCATAAAATGCTATTCCTTCAAAGGAATAACAATTTGGTGGGGCAATATCTTGTAGAGGAATTTTTGTCCCAAGGCATCATTTAAAACATTAAAGCAATCTTCAAGCAATTAGTAGCATTTAAAACCTGGTTGGGGAAGAAAGAAATATAATTCTACATATACTAATATCACCACAGGGTGACTGTGAACATATCAGCTGAGGATCCTTGAGAAGTAAGGCTAGAGTCTTAACACTGTAGGATGGACAGAATTGAGTAAAGTAATAGAACTAGTCACTAGAAACTAAACAAGTAAATGACAATGACAAGTCCTAGAGGGGGTGGACTGGTACCCAAAGTTACTACAATATATTATATATCTAATTTCCAACAAAATATTATGTATTATGCAAAGAAACTAGAAAGTATAAATGATACACTGGACAAAAATCAAGCAACAAAATACTTGTGAAAGGGAACAGATATCAGATTTAACCAACAACTTCAAAATTGCTATTATTTATATTCACAGGACTAAAGGAAAGCACAATTACAGAAGTAAGAGAAGGTATGATTAAAATGTTGTATCAAATGAAGAATATTAATAAAAAGATCAAAATTTTCACAAAACAATCAACGGAAATTCTGCAGTTGAAAAATACATTAACTGAAATTTAAAAATTACTAGAAGACTTCAACAGTAGATTTAAATTTGAAAAAGAAAAATTTAGTGTACTTGAGAACATATCAATATAGATTCTGAAAGCTGAAGAAGAGAGAGTAAAAAGAATGAAAAGTGAGTAGAACCTTAGAGAATGTGGGACACTATTGAGTGTAATAATGTATGTGTAATGGGATAACCAGGAGAGAGGAGAATGAGAACTGAGCAAGAAAATTTATTCAAAGAAAGAATGACAGAAAACTATCCAAATTTATTGAAAAACAATAACCTACACATGTAGGATGGACAATCCAAGTGGAATAAGTGCAAAGAAATCCACAAAAGACACATCATAGAAAATATGCTGAAACACAAAAGGCAAGGAGAAAAATTTGAAAGCAGCTACAGAAGAACATGTGCTTACAAAGGAATTCCAATAAAGTTAACAACTGATTTATCCAGATAAACAATATAATGTGATAAAGTGCTAAAAGAAAACAGACACCCAAGAATCATATATACAGAAAGTTTTTCTTTCTAAAATGAAGGAGAAGACTCTCAGATGAAAAAGAAAAGTGAGAAAACTTGTTGCTAGCTTACCCACCTGATAGGAAATACTAAAGGAAGTTATTCAAGTGTAAGCAAGTGATTTTAGGTGGTTATTTGCCTCAACATGCTAAAACAAAAAGCAACGGTAAATTATGTAATTATAGTAAACAATTATGTGTGAAAGTTTGTCAGATAAATGATGGTGGCATTAGAGGTGAGACAGAGGCTTCCTCCTAAAACCGAAATATAATATGAAAATATAACTAATACAACTACTCTTGAAAGAGCAACAGGACGAAGCACTGCAACAAAATGCATACACCTGGAGACAAGAGCAGACCTCACAAAAAAGGATAAGGTACTAAAGCTGTGCTCCTGTGGGATCCAAGCCCTTCACTCACCCCAGATCACGGGCAGGATGAAGAGGAATGGAGCAGAGAGGGAGTGGAGATCTGGGACTGCTGAATACCTAACTCTGGAGATCTACTCTGGGAGCACAAACCTACATTTCATGGTGCTTGCATAATACTCTCGTAATTAAGGGTTGGAAAGCTAGGACAGGCAGAATTCCTGGAAAGACTAAGATTCCAGCTGCTTGTGGAAAGCAGGGATCCATATCCAGTTGCTCTGGGACAAAAGAAAGGCAGGCAGTCTGAGAGACTTCCTAACAAGGAAGCCCTTAGCAAGAGGGCTGTTAAAGGGGCAAGGATTGCACAGAGCTCACTGGTCAGGAGAAAGGACAGGTAGACAAAATTGTCCAGGTGCACTCTGCCCAGCAGATTGGGAGCTTTCACAATCCTCAGGTGCTACAGCTCCATGGTTGCCTACACAACTCCAAGAACCCCTTCTGTGACAGGTAGACGACTGTGCCTTTCTCCTGGCCAGCCCCACCAGGCTTGCAAACTGGGAAATCCTACCCTGTCATTAGGCGAGCCAGAGGGAAGATCTGTCTACAACTAAAAATGCAAAGCACAGAGACTTATACCTGTGTGCTCAGTCCACTGCTTCAGGCAGTGGAGACAGGCATAGCAGTCAGGAACCAAGAAACAGCTCTTTCTTCTCCCAAGGCACAAATACCACTCCCCTGCAATCCCTGACATTGCTTCAGGTGCTGAGCAGCTCCAGAGAGTAGAGCTTCTGGGAAGTAGAGGGCGCCATACACAAATATGAAATGCCAAAGAAACCTGGTCCAGAGTAAAATTATTAATACAACTCCTGAGAAAGATTTAAATGATATGGACCTCATGACTCTTCCTGAAAGGGAGTTCAAAATAAAAATCATTAACATGCTCATGGAGGTGTGGAAAGATATTCAAGAACTCAGGAGTGAATTACAGTCAGAGATCCAATCATTGAAGAGCACAATGGACGATATTAAAAACAGACATGATACGGTGGAGGAGATGATAAATGAAATAGAAACGAGAGAAGAGGAATAGAAAGAAGCTGAGGCACAGACAAAAAAGGATCTCTAAGAATAAAACAATTTTGAGAGAACTGTGTGAACAATCCAAATGGAACAATATTCACATTATAGGGGTACCAGAATAAGAAAAGAGAGAAAAAAGGATAGAAAGTGTCTTTGAGGAGGTGATTGCTGAAAACTTCCCCAATCTTGGGAAGGAGATAGTCTCTTAGGCCATGGAGGTGCGCAGACCTCACAACACAAGGGACCCAAGGGAGATAACACCAAGACATATAGTAATTAAAATGGCAAAGATCAAGGATAAGGACAGACTATTAAAAGCAGCCAGAGACAGAAATAAGATCACATACAAAGGAAAGCCCAACAGGCTATCATCAGACTTCTCAGCAGAAACCTTACAGGACAGAAGGGTGTGGCATGAGGTATTTAATGCAGTGAAGCAAAAGGGCCTTAACCAAGATTACTTTACCGGCAAGATTATCTTTTAAGTTTGAAGGAGGGATTAAACAATTCCCAGATAAGCAAAAGCTGAGAGAATTTATCTCTCACAAACCATTTCTAGAGTATATTTTGGAGGGATTGCAATAGATGGAAGTGTTCCTACGGTTAAATAGCTGTCACCAGAGATAACAAAATGACAGCAAAGAAAGTAGAATAGCTAATTACTAAGAAAATGGAAAATTAAATTAACTATCCCCAAAGTCAATCAAGGGATACACAAAAGTACAGAGCATGAGAGCTAATATATAAAGAATGGAGGAGGAAGAAAAAGGAGGAGGAAAAAATAAATAAATAAAAAAAGAACTTTTAGTTTGTGTTTTCAATACCATATTGTGAGTTAAGTTAGACTCTTACATAGTAAGGAAGTTAACCTTGAACCTTTGTTAACCACGAATCTCAAGCCTGCAATGCCAATAAGTACATACATTTTCATAATCACACTAAATGTAAATGGACTGAATGCACCAATCAAAAGACATAGAGTCACTGAATGGATAAAAAAGCAAGACCCATCTATATTCTGCCTTCAGGAGACTCACTTTAAACCCAAAGACATACACAAACTAAAAGTGAAGGGATGGAAAAAGGCATTTCATGCAACTAATAGGGAGAAAAAAACAGGAGTTGCTGTACTTATATCAGAAAAAATAGTCTTCAAAACAAAGAAAGTCCCAAGAGACAAAGAAGGACATTACATAACGATAAAAGGATCAATCCAATAAGAAGATATAACCAATATAAATATCTATGCACCCAACACAGAAGATCCTACATATGTGAAACAAATACTAACAGGATTAAAGGGGGAAATAGAATGCAATGCATTCATTCTAGAAGTCTTCAATACACCACTCACTTTGAAGGCCAGACCAACCAGACAGAAAATAAGTAAGGAGACAGAGGCACTGAACAACACAATAGACTAGATGGACCAGACATCTACAGAACTCTATACCCAAAAGCAGCAGAATACACATTCTTATCAAATGCATATGGAACATATTCAAAAATGGATTATACACTAGACCACAAAAGGAGCCTCAGTAAATTCAAAAAGATTGAAATTGTACCAACCAGCTCTTCAGACAACAAAGGAATGAAACTTGAAATGAATTATGCAAAGAAAATGAAAAATCCCACAAACACATGGAGGCTTAATAACGTGCTCCTACATAATCAATGGATCAATGACCAAATAAAAACAGAGATCAAGCAATATATGGAGACCAATGGCTACAATAATTCAACACCACAAAATCTGTGGGACACAGCGAAGACCGTGCTAAGAGGAAAGTATATTGCAATACAGGCCTACCTCAGAAAAGAAGAACATTCCCATATGAGCCATCTAAACACACAATTATTGAAACTAGAAAAAGAAGAACGAATGAGACTCAAAGTCAGTAGAAGGGGGGACACATTAAATATAAGACCTGAAATAAATAAAATTGAGAGGAACAAAACAATACAAAGGATCAACAAAAGCAAGAGCTGGTTTTTTGAGAAAATTAACAAAATAGATAAACACCTAGCCAGACTTATCAAGAAATAAAGAAACACTACTCACATATGGATAGCACAGAAATGCAAAGAATTATTAGAGAATACTACGAAAAATTATATGCTACCAAACTCGATAACCCAGAGGAAATGGACAAATTTCTAGAAAAACACAACCTTCCAAGGCTGACCCAGAAAGAAACAGAAAATATCAACAGACCAATTACCAGCAACGAAATTGAACTGGTAATCAAAAACCTCCCTAAGAACAAAACCCCTGGACCAGATGGCTTCACCACTGAATTTTATCAAACATTTAGTGAAGACCTAATATCCATCCTCCTTAAAGTTTTCCAAGGAGTAGAAGAGGGAATACTTCGAAACACAATCTATGAGGCCAGCATCACTCTAATACCAAAACTGGGCAAAGAAACCACAAAAAAAGAAAACCACAGACCAACATCCCTGATGAACATAGACTTAAAAATATTCAACAAAATATTAGCAAACTGAATTAAAAAATACATCAAAAAGATCATCATGATTAAGAAGGATTTATTCCTGGGATGCAACGATGCTTCAACATTCGAAAATCCATGAAAATCATCCACCAGATCAACAAAAAGGACAAAAACCACATGATCATCTCCATAGATGCTGAAAAAGCATTTGACAAACTTCAACATCCATTCATGATAAAAAGTCTCAACAAAATAGGTATAGAGGGCAAGTACCTCAACATAATAAAGGCCATATATGACAAACCCACAGCCAACATTAACAGTGAGAAGCTGAAAGCTTTTCCTTTAAGATCGGGAATGAGACAAGGATGCCCACATTCCACACTTATTCAACATAGTACAGGAGGTCCTAGCCACGGCAATCAGACAACACAAGAAAAAAAAGGCATCCAGATTGGCAAGGAAGAAGTTAAACTCTCCCTTTTTGTAGATGACGTGATATTGTACATAAAAAACCCTAAAGAATCTACTACAAAACTACTAGAGTTAATATCTGAATTCAGCAGATTTGTGGGATACAAAATTAATACGCAGAAATTTGTGGCATTGCTATACACTAACAATGAACTAGCAGAGAGAGAAATCAGGAAAACAATTCCATTCACAGTTGCATCAAAAACATAAAATACCTAGGAATAAACCTAACCAAGGAAGTGAAAGACCTATACTCTGAAAACTACAAGACACTCATCAGAGAAATTAAAGAAGATACCAATAAATGGAAAAACATCCTGTGCTCATAGATAGGAAGAATAAATATGGTCAAAATGGCCATCCTCCCTAAAGCAATCTACAGATTCAATGCAATTCCTATCAAAATACCAACAGCATTTTTCATCGAACTAGAGAAAATCATTCTAAAATTCATATGGAACCACAAAAGACCCCGAATAGCCAAAGCAATCCTGAGAAGGAAGAATAAAGCTGGGTGGATTATTCTCATCATCTTCAAGCTTTACTACAAAGCCACAGTACTCAAGACAATTTGGTACTGGCACAAGAACAGACCCATAGACCAATGGAACAGACTACAGAGCCCTGATGTAAATCCAATCATACATGGTCAATTAATGTATAATAAAGGAGCCATGGACATACAATGGGGTAATGACAGCCTTTTCAACAGCTTGTGTTGGCAAAACTGGAAAGTTACATGCAATAGAATGAAACTGGAGTATTGTTTAACCCCATACAGAAAAGTAAACTTGAAATAGATCAAGGACCTGAATGTAAGTCATGAAACCATAAAACACTTAGAAGACAACATAGCCAAAAATCTACTGAATATAAGCATGAGTGACTTCTTCCTGAATGCATCTCCTTGAGCAAGGAAACAAAAGCAAAAGTGAACTCATGGGACTACATCAAACCAAAAAGTTTCTTTACACCAAAGGACACCATCAACAGAACAAAAAGGCATCCAACAGTATGGGAGAATATATTTGTAAATGACATATCCAACAAGGGGTTAACATCAAAAATATATAAAGAACTTACATGCCTCTACACCCAAAAACCAAATAACCCGATTAAGAACTGGGCAGAGGATATGAAGAGACAGTTCTCTAAAGAACAAATTCAGATGACCAACAGACACATGAAAAGATGTTCCACATCACTAATCGTCAGGGGAATGCAAATTAAAACCACAATGAGATATCACCTCACTCTAGTAAGGATGGCCATCATCCAAAAGACTAAGAACAACAAATGTTGGTGAGAATGCGGAGAAAGGGGAACCCTTGTACACTGCTGGTGGGAATGTAAGCTACTTCAACCATTGTGGAAAGCAATATGGAGGTTCCTCAAAAAACTAAAAATAGAAATACCTTTTGACCCTGGAATCCCACTCCTTGGAATTTACCCAAAGAATATAACTTCTCAGATTCAAAGACATAGGAACCCCTATATTTATTGCAGCACTTTTTACAATAGCCAAGATATGGAAGCAACTAAGTGTCCATCAGTAGATGAGTGGATAAAGAAGAGGTGGTACATATACACAATGGAATACTATTCAGCCATAAGAAGGAAACAAATCCTACCATTTGCAACAACATGGATGAAGCTGGAGAATATTATGCTTAGTGAAACAAGTACGTGGAGAAAGACTAGTGCCAAATGATTTCCCTCATTTGTGGAGTATAACAACGAAGCAAAACTGTAGGAACCAAATAGTAGCAGACTCAGAGACTCCAAGAAGTGACTAGTGTTTACCAAAGGGGTGGGGTGTGGGAGGGTGGGTGGGGAGGTTGGGGAAAGGGGTTGGTGGGGTATTATGTTTAGTACACATGGTGTGGGGAATCACGGGGAAAACAGTGTAGCACAGAGAAGACAACAGTGAATCTGTCACGTTACTACACTGATGGACAGTGACTGAATTGGGGTATGAGTGGGACTTGATAATATGGGTAAATGTAGTATCCACATTATTTTTTCATGTGACACCTTCATAAGAGTGTATATCAATAATACCTTAATAAAAAAAGATGAGAAAAGAGGGATAAAGGAACAAAGAACATAGACGACACATAAAAGCAATTATCAAGATGGCAGACTTAAAAAAAATAATGTGCATAGTTTCTCCTTTCTTCTCATAATTTATTTTAAATACAAATAAATAGTATGTTATACTGTAATGTTTAGTCTATAAGAAAGATATGACATATGTACAATATATTTGCCAATAACAGCACAAAAAGGTAGATGGAGCAAAGGTGTATTGGCAAAGGAAATGACTGCTGATGGTAAAATAATTATTTTAATAATATATTGTTGGGTTTGTAACATTCATAAATATATTGTGTATAACAAAAACATCATGAAAGGATGAAAAAGGAGTAAAATTATCCAGGAGTAACATTTCTATACATCACTAGAATTAAGATAATGTATATCTAAAGCTGATTCTGGTAAATTAAAAAGGGTATGATAAACCCTAGGCCAACCATTAAAAAACAATTGAAAAGCTACAGTCAAAAACTTATTAAAGAATTTAAAGTGGTACTCTAGAAAATACTAAATTCAAAAGAAAGCAGTAACAGAGGAATAGAAAGGGAAAAAAGACATCATACATATGTAAAGCAAAAAGTACAATTCAAACAAATCCCAACTGTATCAATAATAATAATAGATGTTAATGAAATAAACAGTCTTATTCAAAGGCAGAAATTGTCAGACGGCATAAAAACATGATCTAACAATATGGTGCCTACAGGAGACACACTTTAGATTAAAAAATTTAAACTGAAAATAAATTCATGTATGGGAGAGCCCTGGACTGTGTCGCTGTGTCCCTGGCTGCCCTGCCAGTGCAACCCCAGCCATTGTCCTCTGAAGAGCCCCCAAGACCATGCCCCAGAAGTCCTGGTGCAGGATACCTCCAGCCCATTCCCATTCAGCTTCCAGCCAGCCAGTCAAACTGCCAGGTGCACACAGTCTACCCAAGGGATCTTCCTAATCAAGGCAACTCCCTCAAGACTAAGAGAGGCAGAACTTTCACCTAATTCATAGAAACAAACACAGAAAGACAGACAAAATGAGGATACAGAGGAATATGCTCCAAATGAAAGAATAAGACAAAACTTCTGAAAAAGAACTAAATTAAACAGAATTAAACATTCTACCTAATATCGTTCAAAGTAATGGTTGTAAAGATACTCACTGGACTCAAGAGAACAATGGATGAACTCGGGAAGGACTCCAACAAAGAGATAGACAATATAAAAAAGAACCAGTGAGAGCTGATGAATAAATAAAATGAAAAATAAACTAGAGGAAATCAACAGATTAGAGGATGCCAAAGATGGATCAATAATGTGGTAAACAGTGTAACGGAAAACACTCAAGCTGAACAGAAGAAAGAAAAAAGACTAAAAGCAAATGAAGATAGGTTAAGGGACCTCTGGGAGAGCATCAAATGGACTAACACTCACATTATAGGAGTTTCATAAGGAGAAGAGAGAGAGAAAAGTGTGGAAAACTTATTTGAAGAAACAATAGCTGAAAACTTCCCTAGCCTGGGAAAGGAAACAGACATCCAGGTCCAGGAAGCACAGAGAACCTCAAGTATGATGAACCCAAGAAGGCTGATAACAAGACACATAATAATTAAAATGTCAAAGATTAAAGCTTCAGCAACAATCCATGGACAAATTCCCAGTGTGAGTAATCCAGATACTAATTAAAAAGCTCCTGAACCCCAGGTGAATGTGAAACCAGATGCATTGAAACTACTAGTGAGATCTGGGAAACCCTCTCACTGGAGTTCCTGCCCCCAGTTCAGGACCTTATGATCAGGAAGAGATCCTCTAGCTTCCAACTTCTCCCACAGGAGTGAAGCAGTTGTTTCAGGTGTTTAGCACCTCAGTCCTTCAGAAATAGGTCTCAGACAACTGGCTTCTGTCTCACCCTTCTTGGAGTTTGGATGGGTCCAGCAGAGTGTTTCTGTCTGAGGAAGAATGGAAATTGAAACAGGTTTCTAGATGTCAAAAATCATCTTCCCTGCTCAGCAGAGTGAGTGGACAAAAAAATCCCAGCTCTTCGATACTATTTGTGAAAGGAAAGTTGAACCATGAGTCCAACACCACTATTTCTCTGGAGCTTCCAAGAAAACTGACATCTGCCTAGCTAGTCTGTTGGAGGAAGAAGACTGGGTAGAGAATCAAGGGGCACAGAGTATATAATTTAAAGAATAATGAGCAATGTCCATAGATAAGGAAAGGATAGGGACAATCAGCTTATTATCTAAAATAAGATCCTGCCACTTATAAAGTTTATAGAAATCACTTGAAATGAAAAGTGGACATAAAATTTAGAAGATACAAACATGGGCAGTAGGAGAAGGATGCATAGGATAGTAAAGGATTCCTAAGATTTTTGTACTGTTTGGGAGAAGGAGATTATACTGAAAAACATCTTTTTAAACACATAAATGTAAACATTTCTATAAAAATATTAAAGGTAATCACTAAAATAAGAAAAAAGTGTATAGTTTTAATCTAGTAAGTATAAAGAAAACCCACTTATACCAACATAAGGCATAAAGTGAAAAAATGAAATAAGGAGAAAACAATAACTGGGCTGGAAGTTACAAATATATTTAATCATAATAAGAATGAATCAATAAAATCCAACTATTAAAGACAAAGACAATAAGACTGGCTTTTCTTTTCTTTAATGGCTATATTCTGCATGTTGTACTTTCATTACCATAAGTAATCTATATTTTGATTGAGAGTCTGTGGCTCTTTATCCCCTTCATCTATATCACCCACGCACCCCAACCACTCTCCCATGGTAACCACCAACCATCTCTCAGTGTCTATGAGTCTATTGCTGTTTTATTCATTTTTCTTTGTTTTGCTTTTAGATTCCAATCATAAGTGAAATTATATGGTATTTGTCTTTCTCTGCCTGGCTTATTTTACTGAGCATAATACCCTCTAGGTCCATCCATATTGTTGAAATAGGCAAGATTTCTTTCTTTTGTATGGCTGAATAATACTCGAGCATATATATATTCTTACTCCATTCATTCACTGATGAACACTTAGTTTGTTTGTGTGTCTTTTCTATTGTAAATAATGCAGCAATGAACATGATGGTATACATATCTTTGTGAGATTGTGATTTCATTTACTTCAGGTAAATACCTAGAAGTGGATAATTTGGTAGTTCTATTTTTAATTTTTTTGAGGAACCACCATACTGTTTTCCATAGTGGCTGCAGCAATGTACATTCCCACCAACAGTGTACAAGTGTTCCCTTTTCTTGACATCGTTGCCAACACTTCTTATCTCTTGTCTTTTCTATTACAGCCATTCTAATAGGTGTGGGGTGATATATCTCAGTGCAGTTCTAATTTGCATTTCTCTGATGATTAATGATGTGTCTATCTTTTCATGGACCTGTTAGCCATCTGTATGTCTTCTTTGGAAAAATGTCTATTTGATTCTTCTGCCTACTTTAAAATCAGATTGTTTGTTTTTATGCTATTGAATTGTATGAGTTCTTTATATATTCTGGATATATGATTTTCAAATATTTTCTTCTATTCCATAAAGACCTTCATATTTTGTTGGTGTTTTACTTAGACAGGGACCATGGACTTAGACAGAATAGGATGAGGGCCTACAGAAAAAGCAAGGAAGTATATTTGCAGTCAACACAATGTAACTACAGGCAAGGAAAGCCCCTACCAAAACTTTGTGTTAAACATTAAGCTCTAGGGTCATTCTTCAATAAAATCAGTTAATATTCCCCAGATAAAGAAGAGTAGTACATGTTTTTATTATGCTAATCATTCGTAATCATGTGTAAAATCACCTTAGCATGCCAAAAGGCCCAGGCCTATGTGCTGTCTTTCCTCCTTCAGATCTGATGGAATGGTTTTGCAAACTGGGCAACTAATTTAGCATACAGACCCAGCTGTAAACAACAGAGTAAAAAGCAGGAAAGATTCCACCTTAAAGATAAGATTGCATTTTAACACCCAGGAAGTTTAAGAAGCGAGATTCTTAACGTACTCTGTAGCAGACAATACCTCAGCCCATCTTGGGGGCTGGGCTGGCTGCCTTTAGATATGCTCCTAGACCAAGATGTAAGTATCCCGGAGAGAGATCCGGGGCGGGAAATTCCTTGTGTTAGTTAATTCTGGGTGTTCAGACACCACTTGGCAGGTCCACACCCCTAAGCCTTTTTTTTCATGTTCTTGAAAAATCCTCATCTGCCAATAAAACCCCTAGACAATGCACCACACCGGACTCTCTTGGCCCCTCCTGGCGTGAGCCGGGAGCTCTGTCCTTTCACTTTATTTCTAAGTAAAAGAATGTACCTTGCTCTCCTACCTTGGGTGTTTATGAAGTTCATTCTTCAGCTTCATGAACAAGAACCCCAGCATCATCTTTGGAGGCTCATCTGGGATAACATCAAAGGTGAATATCAGCATCCAAGCCTGCCTTTTCTTTCACTGTACTTATAGAAGGAAGCCATCTATGGCACACAACATCAGGTGCTTGTCAGCCACTTAAATGGGACTAGCCTGGCTGCCGATCACAAAGTCCCGAGCGACAGGCTCCCCTGAATCTCCCTCAGTGGATCCCCCATCTCCCTTGGGAGCTAGGAATGTCACCTGAGTGGAGGCCAGGATTCCCTTTCACAGGCATTTCCTTGGATGTGAGGGACAGAGGAAAGCCATGGGCCACTGCGAGAGTCTAGGCTGAGGCTACACTTCAAAGGCTTCTCAAAGGTCCGTAGTGTCTGAGATCAGACCCCTACATCCTCACTGGGTATCTGTGAGGAGGGTCTCTCTTTCTCTGTCTCCGACTTCCAGCCTGATTTCTCAGGCTGCCCCGGCCTCTGAGTGAGGCAGGGGGCACTCATACCTGTCTTCCAACTTCATCAATGTCACAGAACCCAATTCTCACTACCTCAAGGTAAGAGATTTATGCTTCGCTCTTATTCCTGACTTAATACTGCACTTTTTTTATCTTATCAAAATGTGTCTGGGCACATGTTAGCCACTTAAAAGATGATTAGCATCAGCTACCAATCTTAAGTCTCGGGTGAAAGGTTTCCCTGTGTCTGCCACTCACTGATTCTCTGTCTCTGGATGGACAGGAATGTCAGGGAGTGGTTGAGGCGATTTCCTACTTTCTTATCCTAATCTGCAGGCTCCTAGGGCAGACCGGACTAGTAGAGAGTGGTCCTTGGATCTCAGCTCTGGCTGATTGATCCAATGGTGCTGAGTGAACCTCAGGCTAGGCTGCTGCCTATGTGAGAGTTGCAGATGACCCCTGACCTATTGTCTCACAGATCGGATTTATTATAGTGGGTGACTAGCTAAATAATTCCCAGGCAGTGGCAGAAACTAGTGCTTGAGTATAGACCCCCCCTCCATAACTGTACATGTAAATGGCACCATTTAAACTCTAGCCATGGCTCTATTCTATTGATCTCCGTTCCTTAAAGGCAGTTATCCTGGGGCTAGGCATTTCCTTTTCTGTGGCCCCAGGGAAGAAAAACAGGCTTGTGACTCTGACCAAGGCTCCGGCAATGAGAGGTCACACCGTCCCTGCACTTATCGGACAGGCAGGGGGCACTCAATGGAATGATCCCGAGTGTACTATTCTAAAGCCCATGCAGAGAAAACTAGGATCTAGATTAAAACTCCCAAAAAGCATAAAGTAGGAGCACACTGGTAAGGTCCCACTAAATCCAGAGCTCCAAGGCAACTCTCGCTGAGTGGGAGGGCAAGAGGGGAATCAAGACAAGGTGCAGGCCATGCTGGTAAGGAGGGTTTAATTCTAGTAGGCCAGCAGAGGGGGTGACTGACCACTTTCACCTAGGCTCCAAGGCGAGGGGACACCGTCACAGAGAGAGAGGCCAATTAGGTGCTGGACACCTGTCTTTCTCTCTCTTCCAGATGGTAGCAGCCACTTCAAGTTTAAAGCTAGACACGCCTCTGGCATGCATTCTGAGGAACTGGGAGCAATTCAATCCCTAGACCATGAGGAAGTGCCTTATCTTCTTCACACAAGCCTGGCCTCAATAGAAAGTCTCTGATTAGAGAGGCTTAGTCCCTGAGAGAAGTATACAATATAATAAGGTTATGGAGCTAAATATATTTTGCCACAAGGAAGGAAAATAGTCAGAAGACCTGCAGACTACAATATGGAACTAGATTTCTAAATTATTTTGGTGGAAATCTATTCTATTTATTGGGTTCATCATTATCCTGAAAAATTAGGAGGTTTTTAAACTAGGCTCCCTGAAATGGAAGAAATTTATCTTCTGCAATACAGCCTGGCTTTAAATGATGGGCATTAGAATTTTACTTGCATTTCATTTTCAGCCACCTGGACACACACAATCCCTATCAGTTCAGAGCCTTCACTGGCCCTGTTAGTCTGGGGCCATCTAAACTTTAACCCAGTTATGTAAACTGCTCATCCTCAGAATGTGCTTTAAAAACTGAAATACTTTTTATCAAATAAGCTAAAAGGAAAGAAGGCAATTAGATGTCAGTAACTCAAATCTTTTTATCAGTACATCTGTCTGTATATGCTCTTCTATGGAAAGTATTGCTAAATGCAGTCACTATGTGTCAATATGTATGTTTGGTGTCTAAGTGTGTAAATGAAAGAATTTTCTACATCTGGGTGGTATTAATAAAAATTGATTAAAAGACAAGCGCTTGTCACTCCTAAGGCTAAAAAGCTGTCACAAGAGAAAATAAAATCACAGCAAAGAAAGCAGGCCATCCAAAACTAACTAAACGCAAAGAATAAAACACCTATTATAGAAAGAATGGAGGAGGAAGAATAAGAAGGGAGAGAAATAAAGAAACATCAGACTGTGTTTACAATAACTTAACAAGAAAGATAAGTTAGATTGTTAGATAGTAAAGAAGCAACCCTTGAACTTTTGGTAACCACGAATCTAAAGCCAGCAATGGCAATAAGTACATATCTTTCGATAATCACCCTAAACATAAATGGACTGAGTGCACCAATCAAAAGACACAGAGTAACAGAATGGATAAAAAAGCAAGACCCATCTATATGCTGCCTACAAGAAACTCACCTCAAACGCAAAGATATCCCCAGATTAAAAGTGAAGGGATGGAAAAAGATATTTCATGAAAATAACAAGGAGAAAAAAGCAGGTGTTGCAGCACTTGTATCAGACAAAATAGAATTCAAAACGAAGAAGGTAGCAAGAGATAAAGAAGGACATTACATAAAGACAAAGGGGTCAATCCAACAAAAAGATATAACCATTTAAAATATATATGCACCCAACATAGGGGTGTCGGCATTTGTGAAACAAATACTAACAGAATTAAAGGAGGAAATAGACAGCAATGCATTCATCTTAGGTGACTTCAACACACCACTCACTCCAAGGGACAGATCAACATGACAGAAAATAAGAAAAGACACAGAGGCACTGAACAACACCCTAGAACAGATGGACCTAACAGACATCTACAGAACTATACACCCAAAAGCTACAGGACACACATTCTTCTCAAGTGCACATGGAATATTTTCCAGAATAGACCACATACTAGGCCACAAAAAGAACCTCAGTAAAATCGAAAATGTTGAAATTCTACCAACCAACTTCTCGGATCATAAATGTATTAAACTAGAATTAAACTTTAGAAAGAAAACAAAAAGGCTCACAAATACATGGAGACGTAACAACATTCTCCTAATTAATAAATGGGTAAATGACCAAATCAAAACAGATATCAAAGAGTATATGGAGACAAATGACAACAACAACACAAAGCCACAGCTTCTATGGGACGCAACAAAGGCAGTTCTAAGAGGAAAGTAGATTGCAATCCAGGCCTATCTAAAGAAAGAAGAACATTCCCAAATGAATAGTCTAAAGACACAACTACTGAAATTGGAAAAAGAAGAACAAATGAGATCCAAAGTCACCAGAAGGAGGGACATAATAAAGATCAGAGAAGAAATAAATAAAATTGAGAAGAACAAAACAATAGAAAAAATCAATGAAACCAAGAGCTGGTTCTTTGAAAAAATAAACAAAATAGATAAACCCCTAGCCAGACTCATTAAGAGAAAAACAGAATCTACACACATAAACACAATCAGAAATGAGAAAGGAAAAATCATGACGGATCACACAGAAATACAAAGAATTATAAGAGAATATTATGAGAATCTATATGCTAACAAGCTGGAAAACATAGAAGAAATGGACAACTTTTTAGGAAAATACAACCTTCCAAAACTGACCAAACAAGAAACAGGAAAACTAAACAGACCAATCACCAGCAACGAAATTGTATCAGTAATCAAAAAACTACCCAAGAACAAAACCCCTGGACCAGATGGATTCACCTCTGAGTTCTACCAGACATATAGAGAAGAAATAACACCCATTCTCCTTAAAGTTTTCCAAAATACAGAAGAGGAGGGAATACTTCCAAACTCATTCTATGAAGCCAGCATCACTCTAATACCAAAACCAGGCAAAGACCTCACCAAGAAAGAAAACTATAGACCAATATCCCTGATGAACGTGGATGCAAAAATACTCAACAAAATATTATCAAACCAAATTCAAAAATACATCAGGAGGGTCATACACCATGATCAAGTGGGATTCATCCCAGGGATGCAAGGATGGGACAGCATTCGAAAATCCATCAACATCATCCACCACATTAATAAAAGAAGAACAAAAACCACATGATCATCTCCATAGATGCTGAAAAAGCATTTGACAAAATTCAGCATCCATTCCTGATTAAAACTCTCAACAAAATGGGTATAGCGGGCAAGTACCTCAACATCATAAAGGCCATATATGACAAACCCACCACTAACATCATACTTAATGGCGAGAAGCTGAAAGCTTTTCATCTAAGATCGGGAACAAGACAGGCATGCCCACAATCTCCACTGTTATTCAACATAGTACTGGAGGTCCTAGCCACAGCAATCAGACAAAACAAAGACATACAAGGCATCCAGACTGGTAAAGAAGAAGTCAAATTGTCACTATTTGCAGATGACATGATATTGTACATAAAAAACCCTAAAGACTCCTCTCCAAAACTACTAGAACTAATATCTGAAATCAGGAAAGTTGCAGGATACAAAATTAACACACAGAAATCTGTTGCGTTCCTATACACTAATGGTAAACTAACAGATAGAGAAATCAGAAAAACAATTCCATTCACAATTGCATCAAAAAGAATAAAATACCTAGGAATAAACCTAACGAAGGAAGTGAAAGACCTGTACCCTGAAAACTACAGGACATTCCTAAGAGAAATTAAAGAGGACAGTAACAAATGGAAATGAATCCCATGCTCTTGGCTAGGAAGAATTAATATTGTCAAAATGGCTATATTACCTAAAGCAATCTACAGATTCAACACAATCCCTATCAAACTACCAACAGCTTTCTTCAATGAACTCGAGCAAATAATTCTAAAATTCATATGGAACCATAAAAGACCCCATATAGCCAAAGCAATCCTGAGAAGGAGGAATAAAACAGGGGGAATTACGCACCCTGACTTCAAGCTCTACTACAAAGCCACAGTAATCAAGACAATTTGGTATTGGCACAAAAGCAGACCCACAGATCAGTGGAATAGAATAGAAAATCCAAACATCAACCCAAACCCATACAGTCAATTAATATTTGATAAGGGAGCCTTGGATATACATTGGGGAGATGACGGCCTCTTCTGCAGCTGGTGTTGGAAAAACTGGCAGCTACATGTAAGAGAATGAAATTGGACTACTGCCTAACCCCATACACAAAGGTAAACTCAAGGTGGATCAAAGACCTGAATGTTAGTCATGAAACTATAAAACTCTTAGAAAAAAATATAGGCAAAAAGCTCTTGGACATAAATATGAGCGACTTCTTCATGAACATATCTCCCCTAGCAAGGGAAACAAAAGCAAAAATGAACAAGTGGGTCTATATGAAGCTGAAAAGCTTCTGTACAGGAAAGGACACCATCAGTAGAACATAAAGACTTCCTACAGTTTGGGAGAATATATTCATAAATGACGTATCCGATAAGGGGTTGACATCCGAAATATATAAAGAAGTCACGCACCTCAACAAACAAAAAGCAAATAATCCAATTAAGAAGTGGGCAGAGGACATGAACAGACACTTCTCCAAAGAAGAAATTCAGATGGCCAACAGACACATGAAAAGATGCTCCACATCACTAATCATTAGAGAAATGCAGATTAAAACCGCAATGAGATATCACCTCACACCAGTGAGGATGGCCAACATCCAAAACACAAACAACAACAAATGTTGGCGAGGATGTGTAGAAAAGTGAACCCCCCTACACTGCTGGTGGGGCTGCAAATTAGTTCAACCATTGTGGAAAACAGTATGGAGGTTCCTCAAAAATCTCAAAATAGAAATACCATTTGACCCAGGAATTCCACTCCCAGGAATTTACCCTATGAATGCAGCAGCCCAGTTTGAAAAAGACAGATGCACCCTTATGTTTATCGCAGCACTATTTACAATAGCCAAGAAATGGAAGCATCCCAAGTGTCCTTCAGTAGATGAATGGATAAAGAAGAGGTGGTACATATACACAATGGAATATTATTCAGCCATAAGAAGAAAACAAATCCTACCATTTGCAACAACATGGATGGAGCTAGAGGTTATTATGCTCAGTGAAATAAGCCAAGCTGAAAAAGACAAGTACCAAATGATTTCACTCATATGTGGAGTATAAGAACTAAGAAAATCAACTGAAGGAACAAAACAGCAGCAGACTCACAGAACCCAAGAATGGACTAATAGTTACCAAAGGGAATCGGACTGGGGAGGATGGGTGGGAAGGGAGGGGCAAGGGGGAAGAAGGGACATTACGATTAGCAGTTGTAATGTTGGGGGGGGCATGGGGAGGGCTGTACAACCCAGAGAGGACAAGTAGTGACTCTATGGCATGTCCTATGCTGATGGACAGTGACTGTAATGGGGTTGGCGGGGGGGGGCTGATGAAGGGGGTAGTGTAATCACCATAATATTACTCATTTAATTGTAGATTAATGATATCAAAATAAACTTATAAAAAAAAAAGACAAGCGCTTGTGAAAATTGGGCATTCTAAAACTTCCAGAAAATTCTAATAAAAGATATTAAGCATTAATGCTAATTTAAGTTGAACTGAAACGGACATGTCCTTATGGTTATCAGCTGGCTAAGTTTACCTAAAGTCATTTAAAGTTGATGTTATCTTTTAAAACTTTCAAGAATAAAATGCTTAGAGACTTGATTTTTTTCTAATGTTCAGTAAAGATTTTGTAAATATTCTTGCATAGTTGTTAGGAATGAGTAAACTATGTGGAGCAAGTGAACAACTTAATAATAGTGTGTTACATTGTGTATACTTACAAACAGCCTGAGAATTTTTGTAGTAACCTAAAACCTTAAAGTTTTGCTAAGTAGACATACTTTCTGCTTAGTGAGAGATTGTGCTATAGCTCATAGTTACAGAAATTATAGAATGTGTTAATAAATTTGTCAATGTAAAGAATGCTAGTGTAACAGTTTACAATAGCCTAGTTGTCAGTGTTCACTGAAAATTAAAGTTCCTAATAGTTTTAAGTTCTAATTAAAGCTACTTAAAATAATGAGAGCATTTATTTCTGCATGCTAAAAACATGTGTCTTTTAATAAAAGTAACTTTTTTCTAAAGTACAGCTGTTTATTTAAAGAGGGAGAACTCTGAATGTAAAAGAGAAGTTGTAGAAAGTTTGTGGAAAATTGATATGGTCGTGCTATGTGAAATTAAAGTAAATGGGTCTCAATATCAAGTACACAGCAAAATTAGAATTTTGTTTCAGTTAAAGAGACAAAGTTGTCTTAAACTGTTCATCTGCTCTTAATGATGAAAGATTGCAAAGTGTTCTCTATTTGTTTTATCCAAGCAGTTTCTCATGCTTAGTCACAATGAGTTGTCTGAGTATTTAAGAAAATGAGATCTTAATACTAAAAGGACTAAAAGCTAAACTTTGCTAACAACTGTAACCTTCTGTATTTGCCTTTGAGGTATTTTCTTGTCATTCTGGTTAAATGGATAAGTATTACTTTGTGGCAATCTATAATCCAATTTAAGCAAGTGCCAAAGAAACTTTCTTCTGACAACTTCCCAAAATCAAATTCAAAAAGGTGCTTTTACCTCTAGTTAACTCTTGTATTTTCCACAGGGCCCCTGGAACATGTCAGATGAATTTTTTTCTAATTGGGGAAATATGTGGCTAATTCAGCTTATTTAGCTGATATATAATTACCTGCTTAATTTTCTGGAAAGCACTGTCAAAGGGAATGATGCTAAACTTTGTTACTAAATGTTTTGTGTTACAGAAATATTCAAATTTTCTTATGTCAACTGTCTTATAGTAAGCTCTCATAAGATCTTTAGCCACTGTCATTTGCAAGTCTTTTGTCATTTATAGTTACTGTTTTATTACTCCTAAACTAGTAAAGGACTATATTTCAGGAGAACAGGTATTAGTTTCATAAGATTCAGTAAACTAAGATGATTTTGTGGCTTTTTGTTTCAAATGTTGCTAGTAAAGTGTTTTAAGCTTTTTCTCTTAAGGTGACAACAGTTTAGTAAATGACAATACCTTTGTAAGCAGAATTGAAACATTTATCTTTCTCTCTACCTGATCTCTCCAGAATTTAAAAACTAAGTGACAACTTTTATATTTCATGGCTTTATGCTTATTTGCATAAGTTCAATAAGAATCTGCTTTCCTTGTAAGAGGACCAATTAAAAACACTGGTTATATTACCAAGGCTCTGACTAGAATATTATTCCTGAGAGACACGTGTGTAAACTCATATTAACAGACAGCTTTAGGAACTGAGGTTGACTTTATAAAGCCAACAAAGTCCCTTGGAGGAATTGGCCTTGTACCTTGCTTACAGGATTTCCAGCAGCCTTACCAGGTGAGTAAGAAAGGTCATTTCCTGGCAGGTGCAGGAACCTCGGAATGTCTTGGGGACATCAAGAAGAGAGGAATTCATCCAAATCTACAGGCAATGCAGGCAAAACCTGATTGCAAGTCTGACTTGGCTTTCTGGCCTGGAGGCCTTTAAAAGTCCAATCTGAAGTTCCTTATAAAAAGTTACAGCAAAGCACATTTAAAAGAGCCTATGTAATCAATTGCTTTTCTTGCTGCACTTATGCAAATAATCAAGCCAGTATTAGTTATTTCTTAATCTGGTTACTTCTAATAAAAATGAGGGTGATTTTAGAGAAAAGTATTGTTTCAATAATGCAGCCTTATCTATAATGAGTCCTAATACTAGTCATTGGGACACAGTCTAGATCCAGAATTCTAGTTTCCCCAAGATATCTGGCTATGATTCTTGATTAACGTTTTACTATTTCTAATCCTCATATTCAGCCATGCATTCCTTAATCTCCTTGTTAAGTCTGTTCTCCCAGAATGGAAAATCCAACTCTAGATGTTGCTACTTAACCTAATAACATGATTTATTCTATCTCATGTACAAACCAAGAAACTGCAAATGGTGATAGCAATAGAACCCAGGATTTAAGTGCCCATCTTCTGAGGCCCTCCCAACTGACCACTGGTGGAGACCCAGCTGCACCCCTTACTGTGCCCCCTCTCAGCATGAAGCAGCCAGAGTGGTAGTCGCACCCTTTCCCTAGCAGCAGCCAGGGTCTCTATCTGTAGAGGGGGGAATGAGACAGGAACCATGAGCTTAGACAGAATAGGGTGAGGGCCTCTGGTAACAGCAAGGCAGGATATTTGCAGTCAGCACAATGTAACTACATGCAAGGAAACCCCCTACCAAAACTCTGTTAAACATTAAGCTCTAAGGTCATTCTTCAGTAAGATCAGTTAATGTTCCCCAGACAAAGAAGAGTAGCACATGTTTTTATTATGCTAATCATTTGTAATCATATGTAAGATTCACTTTAGCATGCTAAAAGGCCCAGGCCTATGTGCTGTCTTTCCTCTTTCAGATCTTATGGGGTGGTTTTGCAAACTGGGCACCTCATTTAGCATGCAGACCAGGCTGTAATCAACAGAATAAAAGGCAGGATGTTCCTTATGTTAAGTAAATTCTAAATATTCAGACACCACTTAAGAAGTCCACACTTCTAAGCTTTTTTTCAACGTTCTCAAATATCCTCAACTGCCTATAAAACCCGCTAGACAATGCACCACCCCGGCTGGGCTCTCTTGTCCTCTCCTGGCGTGAGCCTGGAGCTCTGTCCTTTCACTTTAGCTTTAAATACAAGCCTGTACCTTGCTCTCCTGCCTTGGGTGTTTATGAAGCTCATTCTTCGGCTTCGTGAACAAGAACCCCAGCATCATTACTTTGGTGTACAGAGGCTTTTTTGTTTGATGTAGTCCCACTTGTTTATTTTTGTTTTTTTCTTTGCCTTTGTTTTTAGTACCAAATCCAAACAATCATTGCTTATCCCAGTGCTTAGGAACTTACCCTCTATGTTTTCTCGTGGAGTTTTATGATTTCAGATTTTAAATTCAAGTCTTTAATCTATCTTGAGTTGTTTTTGTGTATGATATAAGATAGTGGCCCAGTTCTATTCTTTTGCATGTGGTTGTTCAGTTTTCCTAGCACCATT